>OMLC01075471.1:9563-19762 GCA_900302585.1 Regalecus glesne
CTCTCTCTCTCTCTCGCTCTCTCTCTCTCTCTCTCTCTCTCTCTCTCTCTCTCTCTCTCTCTCTCTCTCCCCCTCTCTCCTACACTCTGTATTAAACACATTGCAGACATAAATCACTTTGTGGTTGCCTATAATAAAAATTTTAAAAAGCACAAGGCATAAAATGATCCCAGCCCAGTAAAATTAGAAGAAGGGTGGAAAAAGCCAAGCCAAGCCACCCAATGTGCCCTGCATGGAGCAGAGGAGGGGGCAGGTGGGGTCTCTCAGTGTCACTGGAGGAGAGAGGGGACTGGGTGATGTGCACGGGTTATGTGTGTAGGTCACACGGCACATGGGGCTCAGCACAGGGCTGGAAGTGGGCGGAGTGTAAAAAGGGGGTGTGGTGTAGGGAGGAGCAGACAAAGGCGTGGTTGACAGAGGATGTAGAAAGTCAGTGTGGGGTGAGAGTTGATGGGGGAGGATGGATGGGTAGACGGATTGACGGGAGAGGGAGAGGTGTGGTGTGTGCATGGGGGGGGCATGGTATGCACACACACAAACAACACACAACAGAAGACCACACCTACTTCAGGGCAGCCTGTTATTATCATTATGAAAGCGTGCCCGTAAATGGCTCCGCCGAGCAACAATGGGAACAGCACAACACGCCCATGATGAGGCAGGACGAAAACACAAACACACACACACACACGCACACACACACTCCTATTTCCCTTTGACCTCCACTCCGAGGCAAGGCAGTGATGGTACACAGCCTGCCGTGGGGACTGATGCCCAGCTGTATGCAAACTGTGCCCACGGCTGCCCCAAAACACACACCCAGGGGACCAAGCAACCTCTCCCTCTGCCCCGATCTGCCTTTTTTACCTCCCTGCCGCTCAGTCCCCATTTCTCTCTCCCTCTCTCCTGCTCTTCTCTCATATTTCATCCACTCTGTTGCTGTCATTCTCTCCCCCTCCCTCTCACTGCCAGTCCTAGGGGGTGAGTGACAGGCTGTGAATTGGTCTGAGGCTATATCCAGATAAGAGGGAAGGAATGCGCATATGTATGCGCCCGTAACCCACGTCCATACACACACACAGACACACACAGTCACACACAGACACACACTTCAGTGGGAATCACATCCCCTGTCACACAGATAGACATCACTCTCCTCGCCTCTCCCTTGTTGGTGGGAGCAACACACACTCAACAAACTAAGTACAGAGTGACATTCACTTTGTACACCCCCGATGCCTGAGTGCTTGGTCACTCAATGTAATGGCACCTTCTGAGAAAGAGAGAGAGAGAGAGAGAGAGAGAGAGAGAGAGAGAGAGAGAGAGAGAGGGAGAGAGAGGGAGAGAGAGAGGTCTCACTTTAGTCCTCCAAAACACCAAGCATCATAACACTGATTTGAGACACATGCACTGGTAAAAATCCATACTGACATAATTGAAAACGGGGCATTTTGCTCGATAATTCTATGTTATGGTTTGTCATCCATCAATGCTATCAAATGGGGAGGAAACTTGGATATTTTGGTATGACCGTAGAGAGACAGAGAAATGAAGATGGTGAAATTGGAAGAAAAAGAGACTCGGGAAGGAGGAGAGGGGGCTGACCATGTGTGCATGTGTGTGTGATTGCATCACACAGTGTGTGGTTTCAGGTCTTCCTGTACAAGCTGACACTGATTATAGTCTTCGCAGATCACTCCCATCACAGCTAACTAGCCTCAGATAAAACCGTGTATTTCAAAAAGTTGCAACACAGTGCCGGATCTGGAATATGTAGCATTTAAAGTTAGAATGCGGGAAGTTTCATTATAACAAAACACATGATCCTTATATTATCGTAGTTATTAATGATAATAGTAATGACTTTTTTTAACAATGTTATGAAGTTCTTTGGAAAGAATAAGACTTAGAAAAGACAAGAATGAGAATAACACCACAGGACATGAGCACAGAGGGTCTAAATCTGATAAATGAATGAGATCAAATAGGAAGGCTTTGAGAAGAGACTTAAAGGAAGCCGGGGACTCGCTCTATGTGAGTTCAGCAGGTGTAGAACTCCACGGCGATGGGGCTCAAACTGCAAAAGCCCCATCGCCCTTTGTGACAAACTCCAACCTGGGAGTAACCAGCAGGGCTCCATCTGCAGACCTTAACGGCCGAGAGAGCGCATACCAGGTCAATGAATCAGAGATGTATTCAGGAAAAAACCGTTTAAGGGCTTAAAAGTCAGCAATAAAAAATTGAAATCAATTGGTAATCTAACAGGGAGCTGGTGTAGGGATGCAAGCATGGGGATGATGTGATCATGCCTCTTTGTCCTGATAATGAGTTGAGCAGCGGCGTTTTATACCAACTGCAGATGGTGGATGGAGCCCTGGCTGATACCCAAATAAAATGCATTGCAATAATCAAGCAGAGAAGAGATAAAAGCATGTGGAACTTTTTGGAGATCGGCAATTGATAAAAAATGTCCTAATCAAGCAGGAGGAAAGATGTCTGAACCACATTTCTGACTTTATGAACAAACTTAGAGGTTAGCATCTCTATACATATGTCATCGGCAGATGTATGTGTACAGATGCTAGCCTCAGATAACCTCCAAAATTCATAGCATCCAGTTTAAAACTATTTGGCAGTCCACCAAGATCGATACCGAAATAGCTGATGGAATCTGGGGGACCAAACAGAACGTGTCATCATTAAATTTAAGAAAGTTATGAGACAAATGGGATTTAACATCAGCTGGAAATGCTGTGAGATTCGCCAGGCTATTAGGATCTATGGATTTTAATGCTACGTATAAGCGAGTATCATCAGCATATCCGTGACATTGAAGCCCTTGCCAAACAAGATCCCACAATGAGGAATAAGCCCGTCACCGCCAGGTAAAACGCTCTGTATTTGGAGTATAATGGAGTTTTAAATCTGCTGTCTGTGGTGACATCATTGTCCTTTAATCCAGCACGGGCGCACAGGAATTGATGCATTTAACATCAACCAGCGATGATTGCTTCACGGGAACTAGGAGTTAGTGAACCCGAAGGAGTGACAGCAAGTAGGAGTATGGCGAAAACATCAAGGATTTTTTTTTAAAGTTTCTGATTCTCCAGAGACCAAAGAAGCTCAGCATTCAGAGGGAGGATTAAGGGATCGTGGCACAGCAGTCAGCACCGTTGATGCATAACGAGAAGGTCCCGAGTTTGAATCCCATCCCAGGTCCATTCTGTGTGGAGTTTGCATGTTCCCCTGTGTCTGTGTGGGTTTCCCCCGGTTACCCCGGTTTCCTCCCACTGTCATACAGACATGTCATAACACTCCTGCCCGTGCCCCTGAGCAAGTCAATAGGAGAAAGAAGTGGAACTGCCCTCCTTGCACTGCAGTCACCCACTGCTCCTATTCAACAGGATGGGTTAAACGCAGAATGCAATCACTACAATGTCCGATCAGCGAGCTAGCGAGCATCATTAATGGCGTCACTTTGAGAGGATAGGTAAGTGATGTCTCTGCGATGACTCAGAAGCCTCAGACGTGCACCATTTAACTCCACCTGACGCGACAACCATTGCACGAGTCTCTCTCCGATGGATGCACGGCTACAAATTCCATCCTTTGGTTTCAGTTTTAAAAAGCCACACACAGGGTCCGTTGGGATCAAGCCCCATAGAGACCCGGGGTTAATCCCAGCTACCCTCCCTCCTCACTGCCCAGCCATGAATCTCAAATGTACGCCATCATTTGATGCACAAGCACATCCCTGCCCATCATTACGTCATTACAGTTTGATGTAACGCTTTTGATCGTTTGCCCTGTGGAAGACACCCAAAGTCATTTGTAAACTATGAGCATTGAAGACCGATTTCATATTGGAGCGCAGTCTAATAATGATTTCTCTCTCGTATGTTGAAACCCAATATGGTCTTCAACTCAATGTGATCCACACACTATCCCCGAAGGCCATGTAGTCCACTCCATAGGTGTGGGACCTGTAGAATATGAAATATCCTCAACACGGTGCTATTTTCCATTGGGTTTTATCGATATTTAATATCTAAACACATGCGTGATGTATGTTATCTGTAGAATGGGTGGGACTTTGTCCTCATCATATATCTATGAGGGAACCACTGCCGGTGAGGGGGAGCTGTCAAACCAAGAGGAAGACATGGACAGCTCTGATGAAGACCATGTTCCCCATCATAGTGAGGAGGAGGGGGGGGGCGTTTTGACTGCAGCCTGGCTTAACAGTGTTTGGTGATGTGAAAATCTTTTAGTCGATGTTTTTTCCCTGCCAGGTTTCATCACCTTGGGTACCCTGAGCAGGGGCGCCATAGCTCAGGAGGTAAGGCGGTCATCGAGTAAATGGAAGATTGTTGGTTCAGTCCCAGACTCCTTCAGTGAGCAGGACACTGAAGCCCTAACTTCTCGAGGCCTGTGATGGAATGTTGACCTGTCCAGGGTGTTCCCCTGCGTTTCGCCTGATTAGCGCTGGGATAGGCTCCAGCATGATTCCACGACTCAACTTCAGATAAATGGTTGATGATGGACGGGTGGATGGATGGATGGATGGTACGCTGAGTGGGAGAGGGGATCCTAACAGCTTCCAGCCTCTATAGTCTTCTGACTAAAATGTCATCTTTCACATGTAACATTTCTTCAAGCTATTTAGGACCGATGGATGGAACGACTGTAATTCCTTCCCATTACACGAGATCATGTTTCTCGACACAGCGCCCTAAAGAGACCTTGTCCATTTAAAACACACCCGACTGCAGGCACCAACGACGTAGTGCACGGTCTCCGAGGGGAGGAAGAACCCTCAACGCCAGACATCACATCTGTCCCAGATTACCGGCAGCTGTTATGGGAAGATGACAATGTCGGTGGGAAAGTTTCCATATGAGGAAAAGCCTCGTGCAGCGAACAAGCTCTCCCAAAGTGACAAAGTGCATCCACAGGGACCCTGTCCATGGAGTTGATGAGGTCAACACTCAGCCATGGCGATCTGCACTGCCGCGTGTCACAGTGGTAAACACTGTTGCCTCACAGCGAGAGGTCTAGGGTTCAAATCCGGTCCCAGGTGCTTTCTGTGTGGATTTGCATGTTCTCCCCCCGTGTCTGCGTGGGTTTCCTCCCACCATCACATAGACATGCATGTCAGCGTTGACACTCCTGCCAGTGCCCCTGAGCAAGGCAGTGGGAGAAATAAGTGCAGTTGGTCCCCGGATGCTGCAGCTGCTCCCTGCTCCTATACAATAGGATGGTTAAATCCCATTGCACTGTATGCAGGGACAATGACAAATGAATAAAGCGTCATCATCCATGGAGCGTACGAGGACTTTTGTAGCCACGTTGCCAGAGGTTTTACTGCGGTTCTCTTCCCAGTGCCTATAATACCTCATTAAACCATGTTTACCTTACACACTCTGCCCACTTCCATCCATGCAGCATATACATTGGTGCATTGTCGGCATTGTTTATGCATAATTTCCCTTTATGTTAGTTACTGTCCTTCACCGGTGTGGGTTGGTGGGGTCACAGCCTTTGGAAGTGGGTCTCCCTGCTCATTTTCACATTTGGGATGGAGGCAGGGAACGTCACGCTGGCCACAGATACAGCCCTCTCAGGGAACAATGGTAATAAATGATCACTCTTGTTCAAATTCATGAACATGGGCGTCGTGGCCAATTCTGCTTTCTTTGCTGTGCGAGATTCCCACTGTGTTGACACCGTGAGGGAGTTCAGGCAGGAGGAGAGGTCGGCAATTATCAACCGCCTCCATGGAAAGGATCCCATCGTAGCAGTCGGCGAAAGCACGGAGATACCCAAAAGGCAATTTATTTCAATTTATCACTTTTGAAACAGTCTTGAAAACGTTTGGCCTCAGCTATCTTCTTTCTCTTTCCTCCGGTCCAGCAGATGGAAGGATGGCCTCTCCAGGTAGGTCTTGCAATTATTGCCGGTACGCTGTGCTGTCGATCTTGAAAAGCACTCAAAAGTCAAAAACTACACAACAAACCCGCTTGGTGGAGAAGCTCCTCTGTCACGTTGCGTTTCAAACTTGGTGCTCTTAGCGTGCGCTCCGCCGAGGCTGTTTATTGTGTCATGTTTTTGGCTTTCTAGTGCTATTCAGAATCCATCACTTCTTCTTTGGGCGTGCTCCATGTTTTTCAGGGGTCACCACAGCAGATTTTACAGTTCCCATTGGTACCCTGTGAGGGCACGGCACCAATTGCGGCCGTTATCGACCCGGGTCTGGACCGATCCGGTGTGTTCTAGTCGATCCGCATACTGATTCGGCAACATGCTAAATCTGATGCCCTTCCAGATACAGCCACTAACCCTATGGATGGAGGCCCAGTTTAAGTGCTGGATGGATTCAAGGACTTGCATCCGTGCCTGTCGCCATTATTCGGGATCGAGTACTGATATTAACAATTTTAACCGTCAAGTCTGTTTTGTTTTTTTTATGCCTCTCTTCTGCTTTCCACTTTCCTACTTAGTAACGTAGCACATTTCTCATTATATCTTGTCTGATCTTATTCAGAAAAAAACCCCGTTAGCATCACAGCTCCATAGGTTTCACGCTATATTTTCAAACCTGTAATGATTTTGCATGAAATTCTAGGTCTGCTTTGTCTTTGCAACTCCTCTGCAGGGCGTTGTGCACCGTACTGTACTGCATGTACACTGTGTACACCACCATGGGCAAGCACCCCTGGGACATCATGAACATCAGGACACTCGACTAGAGACAAACAGGAAGTAGGTTGCCATGGAGAGTAATGGCGTCATGAGAACAATGGAACAACTTCTTGCAAAGATAGCTGTGCTCTGATGTGCACATTCAAATCAAGGCCATAATGGATGAGTCTGTCATGAGAACTGTATATTACTGACCGTGACTCAGCTGTATTCAGGCTCAGGTTCACGTTCATCAGAATTTTGCCTGTGTGTTACAGACCCCATGGGTGGGAGGCAGGTATAGAGACCGCGAGTGATCCATACCTTGGAAATGGAGCAAAGTACTTGGCCAAGAAACTACACATGATAAAATTGTGATCATCAGGTTCAACAGTACTTTGACAAGATGGATTAACAGATGCTAAGAATGAATATAGTAAGAGTTCATTTTCCTGAATGCTTGATATTGTCAAATAAATCCGACCATATTGTCTATGCTGTACATTGTATGCATGCTGGTATGCTCTGTCATGTCCATCCACCTCAGGCATGTATGAAAGTAATCTAACATTGACTTGAACATATCTGATATATTCTCTGCACCACGGCACCACTTGCCTCTGATCCTCACCTGTACATAGTCAACCCTTGTGTTTTATGCTTCTTACGAGGAGGAGAGACCGTCCATCACAGAGAAGAGGATCAGTTCATGTGGACTCTACATTTATTGACAGAAACGTTTCACCACACATCTGAGTGACACATTGACTTCACCCGTCCCCACCATTAAAAACCCGACATGCAGTCAGCTGAGACTGAAGAGGTCACTTAGATGAGAGACACACCCCTAAATGCTCAAGCCTTGAGATAGAATGGTGATCTGTCCGCCCGCCTTTCCCCCAATGAGTGCTGGGATAGGCTCCAGCATGACCCTGTGACCCAACTTTGGATAAAGTGGCTGATGATTGATGGATGGGTTTCAAGAGAGCACTCCAGGGGGCGGGTAGATGGGGCAGAGCTCAACTGCGGGCATACGTCATGAGCATGCGTCGACAGTTCTTGTGTAATTACCCTCTCTGCCAGTGGGAGGCCACAAAAGTTTCGCACTGCAGGTTTAAGCCTCCAGCCATTTCCGCCATTGACGTCCTTGAACAAGATTTGGTCACTGCACTGTCTGAATCCCTTTCTGGCATAAATGTTTCTCTTATCGGGCATTGAATTATTACATTTTGTAATTTATACATAGGGACTTTTTTGAACTCAATGGCATTATGGGTCGACTCCAAGTGGACGGAATTTGCATCCGTTGCCTTTAAGACATTCAATCTTGAACAGTGTGGGAAAAAAATATACTCATCATTAAAAAAATCCCATAATGAGAGAAACAAGCTGGCAGCCCTGCCAACATGTGCTGGTGCTCTACCCAATGACAGAAACTAAGCAGGTGTGGGCTTGGCCAGTACTTGAATGGGAAACCTCCCCAGAAAACGGAGTTGCTGCTGAAAGAGGCATTGGTAGGCCAGTAGGGGGTGGTCTTCCATCTGTTCCTAATTTGAAAAATAATAATAAAAAAATAGTGCAGCGATGAGAACACTGAGCTGAAGGAGATGCCGTCCTTTGAATGAGACGTTAAACCAAGGTCCTGACTAGCTGTGGTCATTAAAGATCCCATGGCTCTTATCTCAAAGACTTGGGGCTCCCCCAGTGTCCTGGCAAAACTCCCAAACTGGTTGTCTCCATCTGGCCACCTAATCATCCCCCATGTAATTCACTGAATGATTTCCTCCTTCTCCACTTCAAAATGATGTATGCTGAGCAGGGTGGTGCAAATTGGCTGCTGTGCATCACCCAGGTGGTTGCCACACATTGGTGATGGTTGAGGTGAATTTCCCCCCTTGCAATGTGAAGCATCTTGGGGGGGGTCTAGATAAAGTGCTATATTACCAGTGATCCATGCAAATTACTGAAACTAAAGAGCGCACACAAAATATCCATCTCTGAATGATTCCTCCATCATGGACAATTTCATGAATGCCACCACTGAATCTATTTTAACCCCCCCAAGTGATATCCCCCAGATCGTTTGTTAAAATGCGCTGACATCACTTCGGCTCAGCACATGGCAAATAAGACTTGAAGCACTGGAAAGGCAAGTCAGTAAATCAAGTATTTTTATGTGCATGCATCCCCCATACCCCCCTCCTTCCCAAACCCTTCCCACTATCCTGTATGTTGGAGCTGATCTCAGTTTGGGTGTGTGTGTTGTCCATTTTATGGAGTCTCTTAGCATTGAGTCTATGTGACAGCATACGTTGGTCTACCAGCAGGGCTGCATGACGTTCCCTAGCAACTTGAAAACAGCTACACAAAAACACAAATAGTCAAACGAGGCAAAAAGTTTTCTGAGAAGCTCTCAATATAACGAGGCACAAACCCATGCCATCCATCCATCCATCCATCCATCAATCGTCAACCCCTCAGCTGAAGCCAGGTCATGAAGGTCAACTCTGGCCAAGGACCCTAAACTTCCTTTTTCCTGGCCACATCAACCAGCTTTGACTGGGGGATCCTGAGGTGATCCCAGGCCGGTGTGGAGCTATAATCCCTCCACCTGATCCTGGGTCTACATTTTGATCTTGGATTTGTTCTTAGGGTCAAAACACAGGAGCGGTCCTCATATAAATAGTACCTCTCCCAATTGACGTTCTGTAGAATGAGATGTCCATTTTTACATCATGATTACCCCCCTCATTGTGGGGGTGGACACAGACTTAGATGGAGCTTGGGGTATTGTGGCCAGATGCCCTTCCTGATGCCCCGTGGGGGGTTCAAACCCGCAACAACTGGCTCGGTTGTTTCGCAGAATAACTGGTGTCATTGTGCAGAGTGAACCACCCAAACAGTTTCCCATGTTAATCAGTGGCAGCCTGCTCTTGTTGAGACACACTCTCCTGTATTTGTCTCATCCAATAACAGGTCACGCCGTCAAGTACACAATTGCATCAACAAGCCCTCTTTTGTACCCCGTGCATGCCAATAGTGAGAAAATCTTTTTACAATCAAACTCTAATGCCCCCGTGTGTAGGCCACCAATCAGCGAGACTCCTCTTGGCACAGAGAGTGAGCTTATTTTAGTGTCATTGACTGCTTTATGCCAGATATAAAAATAACGGATGCTCAACGGAGCACGTAATGGGCAGATTTGAGGAACTTATGAGTGCAGAGAAGTGGAAGAGCAGAGATGGAGTGAGAGACGGAGTGACAGAGAGAGAGACAGAGAGACAGAGAGACAGAGAGACAGAGAGAGAAAGAGAGAGAGAGAGAGAGAGAGAGAAAGAGAGAGAGAGAGAGAGACAGAGAGAGAGACAGAGAGAGAGAGAGAGACAGAGAGACAGACAGACAGAGAGACAGAGAGAGAGAGGCAGACAGCACAGACAGAGACACAGAGAGAGAGAGAGAGACAGACAGACAGACAGCAGACAGACAGACAGACAGACAGAGAGAGAGACAGACAGAGA
>OMLC01075621.1:5758-17727 GCA_900302585.1 Regalecus glesne
CGCCGCGCGCGGGGGGGGGGGGGGGGGTCGAACCCGCGATGCCTGACTTGTCATTTCCTGAGGTGTGCGCTCTACCCTTGGGCTGTGGCTGTAACGGGGCTCACTTGATGGTCTTGGTGAAGCTGCGTCCCGCTGTGCCGTGTCTAGTATGTGCCTGTCGGAGTGCGTGTCTATCTGTGGGTGTGGACATACGCGAGAGTCATGCCCGTGACGGTTTTTAGAATAATCAGGTGAGCGGACACACAGACGAAGCAGACTGACTGGATGGAGAGCGGGTGTGCAGGGGAGGGGGCAGCATCCTACTCGTCCTGTCCCCCTATAATTAACTCCTGAGGGGAGTGTCTGGACGAGAAGCTCCTCGAAAGACCTAAAATAGCAGGAATAGCAAGATAAAGATGACTTATTAAGTGCACATCTCTCTCCCCCATCAGGTGTCTTTGAGACGCAGGGGGGGGAGACATGCTGCCGGGCTGCTGAGTAATGCATTAATGAAGTCAGGAGACCGGGAGCCACATGGGTGACGCCGCAGACAGAGTTCACCAGCAGGCAGGGAGAGCAGGGAAATGATGGAACGCCAAGGACACAAAACACACAACCTGGTTTCTCCACCTTTCTCTATATGGGGGGGGGACTCAAGTCCCCGGCCTCTGCAGAACCTGTGTTGAGGTGTCCTTGAGCAAGACACTGAACCCCTAACCCCTCCCTGAGTGCTGTGTGGTGGCTGTGCTCACTGCTCCTATACAATAGGAAGGCTTAAATGCCGAGAAAAAATCACATCATCTTTGGTCATGTGCTAAATAAAACTACTCTACTCTACTCTACTCGTTATGAGTCAGTGCCCCAACCTTTCGCAGCATGTAACCATGAACGATTTCTGCAGTTACAGAACGTCTGCCACTAGATGGTGCTAGAGTTCGTGAGGCGCTGAGGGAAGGACAAAGTTTCCTCTCTCCAGTGTGCACAAGGTGCTCCTAGTGTTCCAAGGCTTAGTTGAGCGACAGCAGGAAACACTGAGAGAAACTCATCGAGGCCCTCTACATGTGCATTGAATTTAAAGGCCTTTATTTGATGATATAACCAAAGGAGGCAGGTTAAAAGCCAGACCGAATCTGACCACAACACATACATGTGGGGACGCAGCATAGCTCAGGAGCCAGGGTCCTCATCTTGTAATTGAAGATTGATGGCTGATTCCTGACCCCTGCAGAAAACATGTCGAAGTGCCCTTGAGCAAGACATGGACCCCCTAACTACTCACCGAGCTCCACACTGTGTTGCGCTCACTGCCCCTACTCTATGGGATGGTTAAATGCAGAGAATATATTCCACTAGCCTTGGCCGCTAGGCAAAAAAAACCACTTTCACTTCATTGTGGAAGCACCATGAAACCACAGTTGTGTCATCCTCAACTGGTGGTCTTCCTGGATCTCCTAGAGTCCATGAACAGTCTCATACGAATGCTGAACAGTCTGAGCATGAAGGTATGAGTTCACCTATATAGTATCTGAAGTTTATCCATTTACATGTATAGGGTAGCTCAGGGCTGGAGCATGCTTCAGGTACTAATGACCCAGAGGCTGCGGGTTCAAGCCCAGAGTAGGGCACCAATAAGGGCATCCGGCCTTAATCCCCCATGCTCACCCTGTGATGGAATGGTGACCTGTCCAGGGTGGCTCTCCACCTTCTGCCTGGTAAATGCTGGGATGGGCTCCAGCAGATCCATGACCTGACTTCAGACAAGTGGTTGATGATGACATGACATGACATGTATCTCCATATACCTCATCACGTGGAAGGAAAGCCACCTTATTTGGTCATTGTATTGTTATAATGAAATGTGTCTTAAGCATTGAATCCATCCTCTAGTATAGCAGCAGTGGGCATTGCAGCACCTGGGATCAGTTAGGAGTTCACTGTCTTGCTCAAGGACACTTCAACATGCTTTCTAAAGGAGCAAGGGATCAAACCAGCAACCTTCCGATTATTAGATGAACTGCTCTTTTCAATCTCAAGACACTGCAGTAGAACCACCGTGGGAGGCGGATTCACACTCCCAAACAATCACACACTGGACATCTCCACCTAACTGGTAGAAACTCCTTAACTCACATATAGGTGTGTGTGTGGACTGGAACTGTGGTGTGTGCTCTGGCAAATACATCTGCTCTGCATTTTTCTCTCTTTTTCTCTTTGTAGGGATGGTTGGAGAAAGTCAACGCTGTGCAGGACTGGATGAGGTTCCTTCCTTGACTTTTGAAAAGTTTGAACATAAAAAAATTTAGTTTTAAATTTCAGGTCTATTTAATGGAGCTGTTTTGCATTCTTCTACTGAGCCTGTGCAAGAATGTCTGTGAGTCAGTCACTCCCAGTTTGATATTTCCCTCAAAGGATTACACATAAGTCAATACAAACGTCTCAACATCCGTCTCACACGCACAGATGAATATCAATGAGTGTTTTCATTTTCAGAATGTGTCCCACATATACCATACATACCACGTCGAAACCATCTCATCTCTAAGTTTTGGTTTTCATGAAATTGAAAGCAACATTATGAAGACCAAACAATAAGTTCTGCCCCAATTTTCTCTGACTTCTGTCCCAAACATGGATCCGTATTCATGAGTTGATCATCCAAACAGTCTGCTAAACCAAAAGTACTTAATGATACTTCAGATCCACCTCCAAAAAAGCATTTCTGACTGGCATTTCAGTAGCATAGTGTTTGGATGGCCTCCAAAACCTGTAGATCCAAAACCCCTCATTTAACTGTTGTTGAATGAGTGTTCTGCAAGATCTGACATGTGGTTTGCAGCCCACGTTGTACAGATCACAGCTGAAATATTTTGGGAAAGAATGTATCACGTTGACGATAATGCCATAAAATTACAGCATGAGAAAATATTCAATATGATAGTTACAGACAAGCAAATAATAATAGTAATAATAGTAATAATAATAATCTCCTTTATAGGGAAACTGCTTATTAAATAATATTTACAATGTAAATATGCCAGATTTACCCACCAGGATCATTTTCATCCGTTGTCACAAGCAGTTTGGGGGATTCATTGTCTTGTTTAAAGACATTTTGACCAACTTTCTAAGGGAACCAGTGATCAAACCAACAATCTTCTAACTACTAGAGGACCGCCCTGCCTCCTGGGCTATGCTGCCCCTCAATAGGAGAAGAAATCAGACTATAATTTGAGACACTACCCAGAACAAAAACAAATAATGACATTTCATAAAAGATCCCTCAATGATGTGTCGCTTCCTTTAGAAACCCTATATTTTTGAATAATGGATGGTGGGTGTTGAATTCTTTTCAAATATGAATAAATGATGTTTTCCATATTGACTCATAAGCCCTCGGTGGTTTTGCTAACGGCCTTAAACATAGATTGTAGCATTATGCAGCTTCATGGCGACAAAACTAAAGCTACAATATCCAGTCTGTGCAAGTTCAAAATACAAAACAAGCTACTAGCTTCCACTCACGTTCCAGCTTGAGGATGGTAAGATGTGGTCTGCAGTGAAGGGCCCCGATGGCGTTTCCAGCACAGTTGGTCCACAACCCCTGGAGCACCCACGTTGCTGTGATGACCGAAGACGCCCTGGTGGTGGCCCGCCACTCGTTCGACACTGTGGCACCGATGGTGGCACCAAGCCCCGCCAGGCCTCCCAGGAAAGCCAGGATCTGCACGCCTGACATCTTTGTCACTTCGAGATATATTTTAAATAGAATGGAGGAAATTTGACAAAATGGCCCCAGGCGAGCACATTACACTGTGGACATGTGTTCCACTGAGATGATTGACTTTCGGGACATCTTGTCTTGTTTTGCTCGGGGGGCTAGGCATGGACATGGACGCACCAGAAGTAAAAGAGTAAAGGTGGCCAGGATGGACAGTTAGTCATTAAATTGGAGCGGGCAGCTTCCGAGAGGGGTCCTTTCATCTTGTGTTGTCTTTTGGTGAGTTCCAGCTCCAGCCTGAGAGTCGAGTATCATATTAACATCAAAAATAATAGAGAAGTAGGTTAATCAGTAATCCTGAAAGGCCGGGGCAAAGTGACAAAGTCCATACACCGGTGAAACGGTTTCTGCCCACGTGATTTGGTGAGAGGAAGTGACACATGTGGTTTCCGTCACGTCCGGTGGACTCTAACCATGCGTGTTTAGATCCGCGACCAGTAACGCGGAAAGGTTCCACCTGACGACGTAAGAGTCGGATCAGATGTCAAAATAAAACGCACATCTGCCTTCTCGCAAGTTAGAGTGGTAGGCACATAGCTCAGGAATAAGAGCGGTCGTCTTGTAATTGGAAGATTGGTGGTTCAATATCCGGTTCCTTCAGAAAGCGTGTCGAAGTGTCCTTGAGCAAGACACCGAACCCCTGATTGCTTGGGACAATCGATGAAAATTAGCCCAGTGGCTACATCCGGTGTATTTGCATTCTTTCTACATGTTCATTAATACGCAGTGTCTATATGAAGGAGATTATTCTTCCACTCATCCATTGTCATATCCGAAGTCAATAAACGTAACAATAAGCTGTAAAGATAAACTAAAATAAACAAAACATATATAATAAAAGGTGTGTGTGTGTATGTATACATGCACATACATGTAAATTATTAGCTATAATTCTAAGGTATAAAATAGTTAAAGGTAGAGCAGAAATCAGTCCATCAGGTATAAAAAGCAGCAATGGTTGCATCAGTAGTCAAAGATACTACACAGGTGCTAATCGGATATAGTAGAGATGGCCAGGCTGCCCTTGTGTCAGTGTGCGTGTAGAGAGTGGGGTGGAGGCAGGGTGTAGTTGCGTGTGGTTCATCACAGCATGGTGTCGTTGAGGAAGTCTGATAAGTGATGGAGATTTTTATCAGCCAATCAGAAACGCCGAAGGCGGGGCGCAGGCTGCATGCAGATGACAGCCAAACCGCGCTACTGAGAGCGCCCATGTGAGCTAATCCCTGTCTGAATGTCCTAACCTAGAGATATATGAGTTTTTAAACCCGCTGCCAGTTTAGAGAAACGCGTTTCCTCGGCGTTGCACTTCCCAGATCTTTGCATAGGTCCCCTCTCGCACATCCCACCCCTTCATCCGTACTGTGGTCGCTTTATGTGAGCTTGTTCCCAGTTTCAGGGTGCATGGAGCCTCTGCGGAAGGAGGAGAGGGATAATCCGTCAGCAACAGCAAATCTGCTCTCCAAGATTTTCTTCTGGTAAGACAACTATAGCCCGCAGTGACAGCAGTAGTTGACATGAATTGAGTGAACAGCTCTTCTGTGTGGCGGTTGTGGGCTGAGAGGTCACAGTATCCCTGGATGTGATGGCAAGTGGCCGCTCAGACAGCATCCATGCACAGGACTACGCACTGAGCTCCCTGAGAAGAGAAAGCAGAGCAAGATTAGAGCTCAGCTGTCTTTGGCAAATTTTCAAAAGGTTTACCGTTCTTTGCAGACAACACTAAAGTGTTTTGCACTCCTATAAACATCTTGTAGCACATATGGCACTAGGAGAGAAGTATAGTTTATTTATTCATGTATTCTTTTATTTATTTATTGCATATTTTTACTCCTGGTGGTACTTTTGGCCATTTCTGTAGCTACACAGTGGATGATCCAGACAGTTTTCTGACCCACTTACTGTTTTCATAAGTAGAATAAGGCTTTGCTTAGATAGATAGATAGATAGATAGATAGATAGATAGATAGATAGATAGATAGATAGATAGATAGATAGATAGATATTTGTGGGTGGTTGGGTGAATGTACAATTAATTGCAAAATTAGATTAATTAAATTCAACTATCACAGAACATGACAGGACATTAAGGGCTGATAATGTGGTTAGCTGGTTGCTTTGCTCAAAAATGGTCAAGTAAACTGGAGGTTAATTCCCATTAAAGGTGTATACTTTGTAAAGGTGTAACTTTGTAAAGTTAAGAAAAGTTCTCTTTTTTTACACTTGTTTTACAAGTTTTAGGGGTGCCAAGACTCAGGAGGTAGAGTGGGTCGTGTAGTAATTGAAGGTTCGTTGGTTCAGTCCCTGGTTCCTTCACAAAGCATTCTAAAGTGTCCTTGAACAAGACACTGAATCTCTAATTGCTCCCTGGATGCTGCAGCGTCCCACTGCTCCTATACAATAGGATGAGTTAAATGCAGAGAACAGATTTCATTGTAAGAATACAATGACCAAATGAAGAAGATGAAACAGAAGCATTTATGTACATATATCCCTTTATTTAGCCAATCCTATTGTGATAGGATGGGCTAAATGGAGCTGATAGGAGCAGTGATGCAGCGCCAGGGGACCAACCCCAGTACATTTGTATTAACCCCAACATGCCAGTCTTTTTAAATAATGACCAAAGTGGCTCTCCTCTCATCATGTTATCAGCTCTGAGGATTCAAATAAACCCACTCCATGAAATCACTTGACATACATCCTTATGCTTTGCACAAGACGTCATAAATTCCACCGCCAAAGCTGAAAATCAAAGCAACAAAGAGAACGGTCATAGGTCTAATAAGACGTCCCTTTCCATTATAATATGATGGGTGTGCAGGGCCCCACAAAGCAAACAGCAGTCTCATACATCCAATTTTCCCTTTACGCACTGAATACTAAAACTAGCTATACGTCCAGATGATCTTATTCAATTTATTTAGATTTTTTGACTACCTGAATTATTGAGAAAATAAAATAATAAAATAGAACAAGCTATATTAAAGTATGTGTTTATGTGTTCGCTAGGCTAGGCCAGGTAATTTATGGCCCATCAGAGGTTATATTCCGATTGGTGTACGTGTGTTGCCTCGACCTGAAACAGGAAGACGTGTGCACCCGGACTTCCGTTGAGGACGCCAAGGTCACGACCGCGATATTACTTTATTATAATGTATCTCATCCATCTATCTGTCTATCTATATATAGATATATATATCCGTCCATCTATCTATCTATTGTCATCCATCCATCGTCAACCGTTTATCCGAAATCGGGTCGCGGGGGAACAGGAGCCTAATTCAGTTCTCATTGGGTGAAAGGAGGGGCTACACCCTGAAAAGGTCACCAGTCTATTACTGGACTTATTCGTATTATTTTTGTTCCATTTCTATCTTTTAAATAATATTTCATATGTATTAAAATGTTAAAAATTGGTGGTTTAACATTCCGCCTCAAGAGGACAATGTTTGCGAGATTATGGCGGGGGTTAGAGTAGCTAGCGAACACAGCAGCTATGTCTTTGACAATCAACGGACAGTGTTACAGAGCTTGTTTGGTCTAATCAATAATTATAATTATAAATGCTACGGACATTTAGAATAATCTCACGACTATAGAAATGATGGCTTAATTTGACTGTGAAATAACATTTGGTTTGTAAACAACCCAAGCTAAGTTTTTTTTAAAGGCTGATAGTGGCAATGTAATGCTAGCCGTTTTGTAAATTTAGCGTTAGTTTCCTAAATAAGCTGACCAGAAGATGGCTAGACTGCAAGATGGTTGAAATAATGAAAAATATTTTATAATATTAATAATTTATTAACTGTAGTGTATGTGAACGTGATTAAATGACATCTCCGAATCTGAGTTAATCTCCATCCTATTTTTATCGACCACATTTAAGCCAAAACGCTTTTAGAGAACTTTCTGTTCCCGTCCATGCTAGCTACACTACCGGCGTAAGTATGGAATTACAATCATCTGTTTTGCTCTTTTGCAATGCATTTAAGACAAAAGTGTTTCATAACAAGTTCTATGAATTGGTTTAAGTTGAGACTCTATTATCCTCTTTTATAGCATGAAAGCATTTTTCTTTCATTTTCACAAATTGAAAAACCAGGATATGAAGCAAGGAGGGTTGGAGAGAGACAGGTGACTAAAGAACATATATTGAGAAAAGAGAAGCCTAGTTTTTTTATATTTCTATTCATTCATGTTGAAGTCTGCGTTCATCTGATTTTTTAATAGCATCTTTAAAATGCATCCTTAAATTGAATAAATTAATGATTCTTTTAAAAGCACACTCTCTAACCAGCAGTTATGTTTTAAGCTTTAAGAGTTCCAAACATTGCACAACACCATGTGGCGTTTTAACATTATATTATGGGCAAAACTCAAAAATTTAGATCGGGCAACGTTTATCATACGGCAACAATATTTGAAACCCTCTCAGTTTAACACAGGAGTGAGCATAGGCAGGCAACAGAATATTGAATTACCAACTGAGTCAGTGTATGCCCAGTGTATATATATAGTCATGGATTTAATCACACACACACACACACCATTCAAATGAACAGAGAAGAAAAGACAGTTTGATGCAGCTTTGAGTTGGATTGTAAGCAGTCAGCAGTTTCCCCTGTGCTATGCAGTATGCATTACATACTCTGCGAGCATGTAGTATGTTAGAAGGTGGATTCAGATATTGCCAGATTACTGTTCCAAACTCGGCATGGGAGCTCTCTTGGCACTCTGAGCCATGAACTCATCAAAGCTAGAACAAATTCCTGCTCCGAGGAAAAGCCCACACCATTCTCATTAAGTCAGTTAATGCGGGAATGGGTGTGTCAAATGGTGCCGGCGCTTGCGCTTGAAATGAGAGTTTTATAATTTGTGCATATTTATGTGTGTGCATGACTGTTTCTATGTGTGTGTTTGGGCGGGGGTGTCATCAGATAAACACAGTATAGTAGCAGTGACATAGTGGTGGGACAATGATAGTATATTGAAACTACTCTGCCTACTTGATTTGTTTCTCTTTAGTTGGCTTAATCCGTTGTTCAGAATTGGCTACAAGAGGAAGTTACAAGAAGATGACATGTACAAGGTTCTTCCAGAGGATGGATCTGAAAGACTTGGCGAGGAACTACAGAGGTAATGGAGATGTTTGTAATGTGTATTGCTTACGATGTTTATGAGATAATCTGTGCTGTAGTTTGCATTGTGATGACTGGGCCAAATTTAAGATTACAGAAACAAAGTCACAGTTAATGACCCCGGGTGACCATTTCTGTTCCTTTTACTTCTTCATGGTTGTCAAAGCTATTGGGATCAGGAGGTTCAGAGGGCAGCCAAAGACAAGCGTGCCCCAAAACTTACCAAAGTTCTTATTCAGTCCTATTGGAGATCATATTCCCTAATTGGAATATACATCTTTATTGAGGTAAAGTGCCACACGGAAAACCTAAACCCATCAGGAATTGTTTATACAGCATATGCAGTATGTTATGCAGGTACATTTATACAGGGCGTCTCCATTTATCTGCTCCTTTACATTCCATTGTACAACAGGAATCTATCAAAGTGATTCAGCCACTGATGCTCGGAAAGCTGATCAAGTACTTCGAGAGCTACGACCCTGAAAATAAGGCTGCTCTCCAGGAGGCCTATGGCTTTGCTTTCGGGGTCTCTGTGTCAACCATTAGCCTGGCAGTCCTTCACCACCTATACTTCTACCACGTTCAAAGAGCAGGCATGAAGATCCGGGTTGCCATATGCCATATGATATATCGGAAGGCAAGTCCTCTTGAGTCATTTGTTAGTCTTTCTTATGAAAACATCTTGAACTCAACCCACCATGTTAATTGTATTTGTAACCTTTCCCATGTGTAGGCTCTCTGTCTTAACAGTGTGGCACTGGCAAAAACGACCATAGGACAAATTGTGAACCTCCTATCCAACGATGTCAATAAGTTTGATGAGGTATGGTCTGACAGTGATAGTTACTAATATATATTGAACATTTGAATATATTCAGATATATATTTCAATGCATTTTATTCAGAAGTAGTATATTTTCTATGTGATGTAGATGTTAAGTGACACCAGTTACAGCTCAGCAACACACTGCACATCTCTCCTGTGTTAACAGGTAACTTTATTTTTGCACTTTTTATGGGTCGGCCCTCTACAAGTCATAGCTGTACTGCTGTTGTTGCTGCATATGATTGGCCCATCATGCCTTGCAGGAATGACAGTCCTTGTCTTCCTGATTCCAGTGCAGACCATATTTGGACGCTTCTTCTCCACATTAAGGTCAATAACAAAATGCTGGCTGACTTTGTTATGTTGTCTGAAATTTCTCTGCCCTGTGACCTATTTGCCAAAGTGTTCAATTGTTCTAATATTTCTCTATAATTCCTAGGGGCCAAACAGCAGCCTTAACAGATGAGCGAATACGAACAATGAATGAAGTAGTCTCTGGAATCCGTATTATAAAGATGTATGGTTGGGAAATGCCTTTTTCTGCTCTAGTCAATGAACTCAGAAGGTAAAGGATGTTTCAATAAGATTGTCCATTTGTTTGATTATCATGATTGACAGGATTTAGAGAAAGACGTATTAGGGTTTTCTGCATAGATTACTAATCACAAAGCAATACTTTTTCTGAGCTACAGTGACTCAGTGATAGAGTTTGCACCTGAGAGTCAGGTGTTGTGGGTTTGTATCCCGCCGCATAACTCTGTAAATGTAAGGCATTCATTGTAAAGTGCTTTTAGTGGTTGCTAGACGAGAAAAGCATTATATAAGAACAAGTCCATTTACTTAACCTATTGGGTCAAATCTCTACTATTTGAAAATGTATCTAACAAAATCTTATCTTGCTTTAATCTTTTGATTTCAATTGTACTCTGCTTTTGTATGTTATGTTGTGTCCTAACTTCACGGAGACTTCCTAATCTGAGGGAAGCAAAGAAGAAATAAGATTATTTCATCAGCCATTAGAATACAAGTGATCAAATAGGACAGTTTGTTGATTAATTAAAAATGGATAATTTCACATGTAAATAACAATGATGCAGAATCAATCATTACCCTGTTGTGCCTCGCTATTGACTATAAGAATTTAGTATATTTCAAATTCTAGTACACAACATTTAGATGATCCATAAGGCCTGACATTTTCTGGTCAAATTTAACTTCAGAATTCACTTTTATAAAGACTATTGCAATACTCGGTACATAGTTTATTTCTAATCGGCCATGTTTAGAGGACGATGTACCACTAATTTAACTCTATTTCAGACAGAGGAGTGAATTTAAGAAATGTTTTGTTTCGTAAAGATTTAGGTGAGTAATCTGCAGCTTCTATCGATGCAATACATAAGTAATTCAAATACCTACAGCAAAATATGAGTTGCTTTTCCACTCCTCTATTTACAAAAAAACAAGAGATAAAAATGGAATTTAGGTTAAAGGCTAATAATGATTTGCTCTTTATATAGTAAGAACTTGAATCATTTCATGTTCACCATCATTTGACACCAAGGTCTTTGAAAGGTTATCATTACAGAGTTAATTTGCCTAAAATGATGTGATATTTTCTACACAAGACCACATGGCTTCCATGCCAGTGTTAAAACTTCAATTTTCCCTCCAATATATGCAACTATTGCTGGGTGTGAAAGTGTCTCAGGTCTACTGGAACCTGTCCCTCTCTAGAATACTACAATATGAACTACCTAAAAGATGTCACTGTGTGAACTCTGTTCTCTGCAATGAGTACAGTATGAGGGGCGGCATAGCTCAGTGGGTAGAGTGGTCGTCTGGCAATCGGAAGGTCGCAGGTTCGATCCCCGGTCCTGCATACAGCATGTCAAGATGTCCTTGAGCAAGACACTGAACCCCTAACTGCTCCCCGAGCGCCATATGTTGGCAGCTCACTGCTCCTATACAATAGGTTGGGTCAAAAATGCAGAGAAATCCAAATTTCTCCTTGCGGGACTGATAAGGGAATCCTCCTTCTTCCTTCTTCCTTCTACATAGTTTGCATTCAGGCAGTGCAAAATACTGCAGCACAGTGTATCATGTAGATTATATGATTATTTGTACTGGTTGTTGTTCTTCTGATAAAAGAGAATGATGCAGAGATTAGTTGCAGTGACAGGCACTTTAACAGCATATTGATTACCCTAATGAATCTGGTCAGCTGCCTTGAATAAGTCTTTCT
>OMLC01075630.1:0-19014 GCA_900302585.1 Regalecus glesne
CCACCAAAGATTTTCAATGGGGTTCAAGTCAGGTGACTGTGATGGCCACTCTTATCTTCCAGGACTTCTTCTGAAACCAAGCCTTAGTGGACTTTGAGCAATGCTTGGGATCATTGTCCTGCTGGAAGGTCCAATGACACCCAACCTTCAGTTTCCTCACAGATGGCATGACATTTTCTCCCAGGATATCCTGATTCTTGTTTGAATCCATCTTGCCCTCCACATGCTGCAGGTTTCCAGTGCCAGAAGAAGTGAAGCAGCCCCAGAGCATCACTGAGCCACCACCATGCTTCACTGTAGGCAGGGTGTTCTTTTCAGTGTATGCTTCATTCTTCTTCCTCCAGGTGTATCGCTGATCCATAGGCCCAAAAAGTTCCAATTTTGTTTCATCGCTGCACAGAACAGAATCCCAAAACTTCTTTGGCTCATTTATATAGTTCAGAATAAATTAGAGCCGACTTTTGTTGTGCCCTTGAAACAAAATTGGGACTTTTTGGGTGTATGGATCATTGTACCTTCCAATAGGACAATGACCCCAAGCATACCTCAAGGTCCACTAAGGCTTGGTTTCAGAAGAAGTCCTGGAAGATACTAGAGTGGCCATCACAGTCACCTGACTTGAACCCCATTGAAAATCTTTGGTGGGATTTGAAAAATGCCGTTGCAGCACTCAAACCCAAGAGTATTAGTGAACTGGAGGTTTTTGTCAATGAGGAATGGGCTAAGATTCCTCAGGAATGCTGCCAGAAGTTGGTGTCAGGCTATGCATCATGTTTGTAGGAGGTCATAACAGCAAAAGGGTGCTCTACCAAGTATTAAAGATGTTTATCATGAGGGGGTCGAATCATTTTGAGACTGCAGTGGTCATTAAAAGCAGCATTTCTGTTATTGAATTAGGATAAACCACCTGTAATATTAGTTGTGTTGAGCTATTTAAACTATTATTGTTTGATTTATTTTTTGTAAATAGCTGCTATTCTGTATATTTGACTAATAAATCTGATTTGCAGTGGGGGTTAAATAATTTTGATTGCAACTGTATTTACCACAGTAGACTTTACTTTAATTAGCACAGCATCGTGTCTTTAGACCCTACATCGGATAAGGAATAACTTCTTTAAAATCGGCTTTAACAGGGAGAAAAATAGGAAGAAATTTCAGGGAGAGCAACAGAAGAGGGATTTCTCTCTCAAGACAGACAGCCGTGCAACATATATTGTGTATACATAATAAAACGTAATTTGTAGCATAAAACACTAAGCGGATAACAGAATTCTAATAGAATTAAAAGAGATATGTTAATAATAATGCTAATCTCCTTCATAGTGACAGTGCCCATTGATGAACATGAAATTGGTCCTCTGCATTAAACCCATCCTATTATTTCAGGGGCGGCATAGCTCAGGGGGTAGAGTGATCGTCTAGTGATCAGAAGGTTGCAGATGATATCCCCGGTCATGCAGAAAGCATGTTGAGGTGTCCTTGAGCAAGACACTGCTCACCAATACCACATGGTAGCTACTCATTGGTCCTACAAAATAGAATGGTTAAATAGCAGATAATTGCAAATTTCTCCTTTTTGGGCTGATAATGACTAAAATGCTGAAGGTGCGGAGTATTGAGGGGCTGTCATGGATGACAAGTCTCTTTAACATCATGTGGAATTCTGGGGTCATACCTAAGGAGTGACAGATGAGGGTGGTGGTATATGAGGTGGTAGATGAGGGGCCGAATAGCTCAGTGGGTAGAGCGGTCGTCTGGTAATCGGAAGTTTGCAGGATCGATCCCCGATCCTGCATACAGCATATCGAGGTGTGCTTGAGCAAGACA
Organism: Regalecus glesne; assembly: GCA_900302585.1. Taxonomy (NCBI): domain Eukaryota; kingdom Metazoa; phylum Chordata; class Actinopteri; order Lampriformes; family Regalecidae; genus Regalecus; species Regalecus glesne. The sequence goes on from OMLC01075630.1 coordinate 1,831, forward strand.
CTTAACCCCTAACTGCTCCCGAGCGCCATATGTTGACAGCTCACTGCTCCTATACAATAGGTTGGGTCAAAAATGCAGAGAAATCCAAATGTTCCCTTACGGGACTGATAAGGGAATTATTAATGTTATTATTTTATGATGGTCCCAGTGTTCAAAAAGGGGGACCAGAGGGTGTGTGCCAATTACAAAGGGATCACATTACTCAGGCTCCCTGAGAACGTCTACTCTAAGGTACTGGAAAGGAGGGTCCAGCCAATAGTCAAACAGCAGATTGAAGAGCAACAATGTGGATTCTGTCATGGAAAAACAGACCAGCTCTTTATGCTTGCAAGGATCCTGGAGGGAGTATCCCGATCTGGACTACATGTGTTTTGTAGATCTGGAGAAGACTTATGACCAGGTCCCCCGGGAAATATTGTGGGAGGTGCTGTGGGATAAGGGGATCCCTACTCGGGGCCATCCAATCTCTGTATGCTCAAAGCGAGAGCTGTGTATAGATTCTTGGTAGTGAGTCAGACTTGTTTCTGATATGGGTTGGCCTTTGCCAGGGCATCTCCTTGTCACCTATCCTGTTTGCAATATTCATGGACAGGATCTTGAGGTGTAGTCATGGAAGAGAGGGGTTGCTGTTCATTATATATGGGATTACAGCACTGCTTTTTGCAGATGATGTGGTACTGATGACATCATCAGTACCTTCAACACTCACTGGAGTGTCAACGCTGAGTGCAAAGAAGATGAGGATCAGCACCTCTAAATCTGAGACCATGCTTTCAAGCAGGAAACCAGATAATTGCCCAATCTGAGTAGGGAATGGGTCCTTACCCCAAATGAGGGAGTTCAAGAATCCCTGGATCTAATTCTCACTTGAGGGGAAGATGGAGAGTGAGTTGTTGGACTGGCAATTTAGAGCTGCCGGAGAAGTATTATGCTCACTTTACCAAACTATTGTTACCAAAAGAGTCTGATCCAGAATTAAGGAAAAGCTCTTGATCTACTGGTAAATATTTGTTCCTACACTCATTTATGGTCTTGAAAGTTGGGTCATGATCAAAAGAACAAGATCATGGACACAAGTGGCTGAAATGAGTTTTCTCAGGAGGGTGACTGACAGATCAGGAGGGTAGCTCTCTGACATGTTGGCTCTCCTATGCTGCGCCATCCTCTTAGCTAGCGTCTGTTTGGTCTTCCCGATAAACAAGTCACTGCAGTCCTCCTGGGATTTAACAGCGTACACTACGTTACTCTGTTTGTGCCGGGGGACCCGATCCTTGGGGTGGACCAACTTTTGACACAATGTGTTCAGGGGATTGAAAGCAACTGAGACGCAGTCGCGATGACTCCCAGTTTATGCTCCAGAGGATGGTGGTAGTCAAACCGTAAATACTGATCCGTATGTGTGGGTTTATGGTACACATTCACAATTAATAGTCCCCCAACAACAACTATACTTACTTACTAACTTCACGCTGCGGGCAGAAGCATGGGTGTGCTATGGGTTCCCCTGTTTCTCCTATAGTGGCCAACTTATACATGGAGGAAGTAGAGAGGAAGGCTCTGGCTTCATATCCAGGGACCCCACCTAGTTACTGGTTCAGGTATGTGGACGACTGCTGGGTTAAAATTCAATCCCAGGATGCACCACAGTTCACTGAATACATTAACTCAGTGGACGCCCACATCAAATTTACAAGGGAGGATGCTAAAGATGACGTGTTGGCTTTCCTAGACTGTGAAGTGAAGGTTGGTGTTGGGGGGCGGTTGTTTGTTAGTGTATACCGCAAACCCACACATACGGACCAGTATGTACTTGCGGTTTGACTCCCACCACCCCCTGGAGCATAAACTGGGAGTCATTAGGACTCTGTACCACCGGGCTGACAACGTCCCCACTGACTCAGTGGCCGGGGAGGAAGAGAAGTCCCATATTAAACAGGCCCTGGTTAAGTGTGGTTACCCTAACTGGGCGTTTGTTAAAGCCAGGAAGGGTCCCAGACAGAACTCCAGCCAAGTGGAGGGAGGGGAGGAGCCAAAGCGTAGACCGGTGGTTATTCCGTATGTGGCGGGAGTGTCGGAACAGTTGAGATGTAGATTTTCCAAACATCGCGTCTCAGTTAATTTCAAACCCCTGAACACACTGCGTCAAAAGTTGGTCGACCCCAAGGATCGGGTCCCCCGGCACAAACAGAGAAATGTAGTGTACGCTGTTAAATGCCAGGAGGACCCTGTGAGGGCACAGCACCAATGGTGGCCATTGCTAACCCAGGTCTTGACCAATCTAGTATGGTGATATCAATCCCCATACTGATTTGGCATAATTTTATGTTGAATGCCATTTGTGACACAACCACTAACCCTATGGACAGAGCGTAGGTAAAGTGCTGGATGCCATCCCAGTTTTCGCAAAATTACGCCCATGGCTGTTGCCATATCTGGGAGATTATGAAAATTTGGAAAAACAACAACTATGCTCCAAAGGAGAATACTACAATGAAACAAGGTAGCATGCATAATCTGAAATAACAGTAAGTATTATTGTTGTTTATTTACATGCCTAACAGAGATGATTAAATGATGAAACAGTAAGAAACAGCAATCACTCCCACCAGCTAATCTAACAAGGTCTGTACAGCAATGACTATTCTAATGTGACAGAAAAGATAGTGCATGCACACAAAATGGCATCTGAGCATTAAAAAGTCTGACAAGATCAATGGCAAGATCAACTCATGGAAATGAATCAAACCTACTACAAAGGGTTTAGTAGTTTCACACTTGTATGTTTTAACTACCTGGATTGCCTACCTCTTTAGGCGGGATGAGTCTGTATTGTGATCCTCACCAGCCCTTGTGATCACTTCTCTGCAAGATAAACTCCCATCTGCACCTAATCATCGATTGGGTGTACATGTTGTATATCTTATAGATATCCATGGAATTTCGAGGTAATGGTGTGAGAATCCTGGATGTTTTCTACGTACCACAGTTTTTAGCTGATGCCCTGTAGTTTTATACATAACCGTCAGGGCTGCATACCAAACAACATTTGATTAAGCACCAGAGAACTCAAAAGGTATTTCTGTATCTCTATTTTTTGTTGGGCCAAACTTAATACTTCTGTTCCTGAGAGATTTTTTCCCCTCCTAGTTAATTGTAGTAAAATTAGAAATTGGCCACCAGGGCTTATGACGTTTAAACCAGTCGACAACCTGCCTCGGTGCCACATAAATTTGAGGCAGACATAAACAACAATCATTTACAACTGGCATGTATTTTGTGTTTTGTTTCACCATCTCGATTTGAGAACGTCTTTATCACTCCTCTTGATCTGGACCCTTCAGAGAAGGTGAATGGACGGGAGATTGGGGGGCTGGCATACCTCCAGCGTTCTACTTTATCCTGGCTGTTTTCAAGCCATCGACAGTTTTGGACATGTGCCAACAGAGAAAGCTTTCTGTGCCGTCTCTAGCAATGAAAGTCTTAGATTTGTTTTTAAAACACAACATTTTATATAACATTTCTTGATGCACGCTCAATAATCAAGGTAAGGGAATCACAAAAAAGGTGAATCAGTTTGTTGAAGTTTATTCAGAAACGTTTTGTCACTCAAACAGGGGTCATCTTTAGTCTGAGCTGACTACAGCATCCCCACCCTGATAAACAATACAGTGATACCACACAACAAAAGACTGGTTTCATATCCAAGTTGGTCATTGACTGTGTTTTCAGTGGTAAAGAGTACTATTCAACGAGGATTGGGGAATATTTGCAATCGTACCATTATAAGATGATGACAGATTTACTCTCAGGCCCCCTCCCCTGTTCAGCGATGGTCGTTCCCTCTTTGCACAAATGGCCTCTTCAATGCTGTGATTGTAAATATTCAATCCCAATCTTCTGTGAATAGCCTTCATTACAACTGTACGTGCAGTCAATGACCAACTTGCATATAAAACCAGCCTTTTGTTATGCGGTATCACTGATGTTTATAAGGGCGGGGATGCTGCAGCCAGCTCAGACTGAAGATGTCACCTGTTTGAGTGAAGAAGCCTTTCTGAATAAGCTTCTTATCCAGTTGAACCGATTCACCTTTTTTGTGACTATATATATATAACACTAGCCTCCATAACATACAAACAATGAGATGTCCGACAGATCTACAAGAACAGAATCCTCTGTTACTTAGCAACAGCCATGGAGCTGAAGCAGGGAGCTCATATGGTCACAATGATGCAAACTACAGGGGAAGCTGGAACCATGATGTGTTGTCAGAAAAAAAACCCCATAAAATCATGCTGCCAACTTGACCTGGGAGTTCAACATTTCCACTTCAAGTTAAATTTTAAGATTTATTATTCATTTTGCCACTTTATGAACCAGCGAAGGGATTTTTCTACAACTTAAATGAAAAATTGAATAAGGCAAAAAAGTCCCCTAGTGCATGCCTCGTATGTTTTTATTAGATTAGAGTTCTGAGAGGTTCTAATATTTTTACTCTTGGTGTTATAAATTGTAATTTGACTTCAGGTGGTCATCAACCCAAAAAGAAAAATTATTATTATTAATGGGATAACAATACATCCCATTAATAATAAATTATTGTTATTAATGGGAATACTTGCATAGAAACCCAAGTCAAAGAGGGCCCCTAAAGCAGGCCATATGGTGGTGTACCTCTTCAGATGCACTGGAGTGAGGTGCAGAGGGTCTAACATTTCTACCCCTCATCTTCAAATTAGAAGGTCCATTTTTACAAGTCATGATTACTCCCCACATTGTGGGGGTTGAAACGGACCTAGATAGACCATGAGGGATTAAGGTCAGATGCCCTTCCTGATACCCGCAGTGGGATTGAACCCAAGATCCCGGGCTTATCATTTCTTGATGGGCGCACTCTACTGCTGAGCTACTGCAGCCCTCATCTTCAAACTACGGCAATCAAATGTCATCTTCCTAAGCATTTATAGAAGTTGAGTGAAGTTCTGAGTGATAATGTTTCTGAAGGTCTTGCTTTTTAAGATCAAGAATTCATTTTTTACAGAACCAGGTCTATGAGTACATAGCCATTACTGACAGCCAAAAAAGCTGCTTTGGATTGATGCTCTGATGTTTTATTTTGTTTTGTTTTGTTTTTTGCAGTAGAACTCAGAGTCAAATGCACACACGTACGACCATACATACATTCAAAATAAATGAGCATATACTTTTGAACTGATGTACTTTCTGATGTCAATTCTGATATAGGAGCCAGCATCTGAGACAGAGAATGAAGTCATCGAGGGGATGGGCAGAGTGGATGAAGGCGTAGAGGAGTTTTTCACCAAGAAAATCATCCCCGATTATGTGCTGTGAGTCACATGCACACACAAAAAGCATAAGAGATCACTGTCTCACATACTAGTATACACACACACACACACATACATACATTTGTTTTTCTATGCTTATGACGACCGTGCACTTACAAAATGTATTCACTAGTCTGTAACATTAACCTTGGCCATAAGAGCTTAATGTCTAACCCTAACCCTAACCCTAACCTTAACCTAATCCTTATTCTTACCTTAACCCCAAGTCCTAACCTTAAAATAAACCATTGAAGAAGTGAGGAGTTGCAAAAATGCCCTAACTTTTGTGGTTAAACATATTAAGTAGCCCTCAGAAATAAAGTTGAGCAAGACACACACACACACACACACACACAAACAGGTGTGTTTGTGTGTGTGTGTTAAAGTAATTTTATTTATATTTTATCTGTAATTTTACCTTTTTCATGGAAATGTGGCTTTGCAATTAAAGTGTGATAAATTTGCAAGATAAACAGAAAAAAGAATAGCTTGAAAAGTTCCTGCAATTGGGGCCCAGTGTAAGCCTGTTTTCTAAACTACCTCTGCAGATTGCATGCTAATTGTTTTTGTGCCTTAGGACAACCCTTGTACCCCTGCAGTGTAACACTGTATAACACACATTCCCTGTCTGGATTCTGTTAAGTACCTGCTGGTCAAAAATACATTTTAATGCCCTGAAAATAAAAATAATTTTGGTAATTATCTTTCAACATCACAAGGAAAATGTAAAGATATGATGTTCTTCTCAGGGTTTGAAGGAATAAACAATGATAAATTACTAACCAGGCTGTTTTCAACAGTACCTATGACATTGAAGCCATAATGTGGCATTAACATCAACCAAAATACAGAAAATAAACCTTTTTTTTACTGTCTGCCTTCCAATTGGCTTGTATGTAGCACTAGAGCATGTTAATGCAGTTTACCTGCTGCATGCTGTAGTGAACTCCATGGTTAGCTGTCATACCTTATGTACTTTGCAGAGTTCAGACATGGTAACTTACAACCTCATCTTCCCTTGTAGCCATCCAACCACAAGGAAAGTGAATAGATTGCATTCCCGAAGCCCTTTAGACTCTGTCTGTATAAAACACTCTTCATGCAACACTGATGATGATGATGATGATCGTGACAACTACAATCTTCATTCAATTGGTACGACAGAAACATCTATTGGTCATTTTTAGAATAACGTCACAATCAAATGTCCTCTTACTGGGTAGTGTACATAGATAATAAGGCCAACTTAGCTGTTTGTAAATTTTTATTCAATGTGCAACCTGATGTGGACATGTCTGAAGGCCTTTATCAGGTTTGTGCTTGAGGTAAGCCCATTACCTGCTTTTTATATTAGGATAGCGTGTGCTTCAAAGAGGAGTGAACTCTTCACAAACCTTTTGTTTGGACTGTGTATAGTAGTAGTCATAATGGTCATAATGTTGGTATTTCCATGTCAGCTCGCATAATGACTTTTGTACATGACTAGAAGTCAGACGATAGGGTTACAATTGGTTTTTAGGCCTTCGTGTCTTAATTCTGTCTTCACTTTGGTTTAAAATACCAGCTACGGATTATGGCGTTGATATAGATCAGGGGTGCTCAATAGGTCAATCGCGATCCACCAGTCGATCGCAACGGTAGTGTGGGTAGATCGCGTGGCATTAAAAAATAGACGTCAGCCTATCATCCCATCATTTGATTGACATACAAGGCAGCCAGGCAGATTACATCTGACTTGTCACTGCACATGCACAAACAACAGCGCAAAGTCCAGTAGCTTAGCATCCTAAAAAAGTGTGAACACCCCTGATATAGATGGTAAGGTGAAATTGAAAAATTAATCAATGCGTGTGAAAAGAATTTCAGTTAACTTCTATTTTAATAATGGGAGGTTTATAATACAGATGAATATTTCTTTAAATGAGAACAGGCCAACGTAAAACACATAAAAGAGGGTACCAGCAAGAGTGAAAGGGAAGGGGTCAACTGTCCAAAGGATCAAATGGCTAAAGTAATGGGGTGTGTGGAAGAGTGGTGAAGAAGAGACTGCAGGCACGGTGGAATGGTTGGAGAAGAGTGTCAGGGGTGATTTGGGAAAGAAGTGGACCAGCAACACTTGAAGGGAAAGTTTACAAGATGATAGTGGGACCAGCTATGTTTTATGGTTTGGAGACAGTAGTACTGACAAAAGGACAGGAGGTGGAGCTGGAGATGATAGTGTTGAAGATGCTAATATGTCTGTTGGGGCATGATGAAGAAGGACAGGATTAAAAATGAGTGTATTAGAGGGACAGCTCAGGTTGGAAGGTTTGGAGACAAAGCCAAAGAGGCAAGAGTGTGATGGTTTGGGCTGTAGTTGGGCTGTAGTTGAAGTCTCATTAGGCCTGCTTGAGACAAGGTGAAGACCAAGCTGAATATCTTCTTTTTTGGGTGTGTTATCAATAAATGAGTAGACTTTTAACAAGTGTGTGGTGGAAATCCGAAAATGAATGGAGCTGAATATTTTGTCACCAGGCCTATCCCGTCCATCTGTCCACCTCCCAACACTAAGTCCAGAAACTCTTACTCAAGCGATCCCATTTCTGACACCGAGTTTGTAGTGGAAATCTAAAAATGAATCTGAATCTCAAGATAGGTATTAGGCATGATGTTTTTTAGGCTTACTGCAGGAAGGGACAGACCCAAAGACTGCAGAACAGTCTGTGAGATCTGACCCAGAGGGGATGTGTGGGGCTGCCCTTTATCGTGGTTTATTGTCATCAGGAATACATGAAGCTACCCTGTGTTGTCCTTTATTGCCCTAAGGAATGTGTGAGGCTGCCCTCTTGCCCTTTTAGTGCAGCCTTACGCCAGGTCCTATCAAGGCATGGTCAGAGGAATAAAAGAAGTACAGAGGACAATAAAGAAAATGCAGAGGGTAATGGAGCAATAACAGGATGCAGGGAATTGTGTGCTGCTTACGAAGGATGCAGCAAGTTTGTCTGTGCACCATCAGCAAAGATAATCTGCAAAGTTATAGAGGTCTGTGTTTTTCCTATTACAATTGCCCCTTTTGTCATTCCAAGACAACTAAAAGAACATACATTATCAAAGGTTTCATACATTCACATGAAGAGTACATCAGAAGCATTAATTCACAAGGATTCAAAATACTTCTTCATTAGTTCATTGAAGAAAGCAAGTATGTTGTTTTTGTGGACCTTAGTGATTCTAGAGCAAAGTATAAAATCTATTTAAACACAGTAATCAAACAGAAGCCACTGGTATCTGGAATTATTATGACAAAAACAGCAACTAATTAATAACATATTTCTAAAAATCCTCCACGGCCCTCATGTAGGTACTTGAGCAACCATACTTATTTACAAATGTCCACCATACATTTCACCATCATGCCTAAATTCTGTGCCGGCATACTCACGATGTCATTCTCCTTCTGAGATGGTATCACTGTTACCATCAGGGTCTTATAAGGGATACGGATATGAGAATAGATATAAAATAAAACATGAGAATGTCTGGTCACTTGCCAAACGTTTTCTGAAGCCAACTGCTCACTGGATTGTCTAACCCAGAGTTTTCTGCTAATTCCTCTAGCAATGACTTAATTCTGGAGAGGACTCTGGTTTCTGAGGCACCTGAGGTGGTGTTTGGAATAAATGTGGAGCATGAATCTCCAAACATGTGGCACACATTGCGAGTAATATGTCTGCTAAAGTCATCCCATTCTGCCAGATCATTTCCTAAGTTGTTTTAACAACCCTGATATAGCATCATGTGTGTGATATATAAACTGTTGCTATTTATAGTAGATAAATTTGATCCAAAATAAATTCTTATTCATCATAGCCTGTGGTATAAAGAACAATTCAAATACCGCTGCTATTTGGTTGTCAGCTTTGTATTCATCGGGGACCCCTCTAGGTGCTCTGATTGAGTCTAAGTAAATTCGGTCATCAAATGAGCTTCCTGGTGTTAATTGTTATACATTGCTCTGGAAAAAAGCGTCTGCTAAATGCCTATAATGTAGTGTAATTGAGTGCTTCATTTAGAACGCCTTTCTGTCTCTTCAGGAGTATTATGTGATATCGGACTGATTTTAACTGGTTTTGGCATCATGACACAAGTGCACAACACTGTGGGATGGGTGAAACCAGTACATCGCCTGTACTGGTTTCATTCAAACTATGTAAGGACAAGTCTTTATATAGAAACTCTGGTTATGTTATATTTCAGACAGAAAAGACACAAGGGAGCAAATGACATGTATAATTATGTAGTGCATGTTTGAAACTAGGTGCACCACTTTACAAATTGAACATTTCTGGCCAAAATGGATTCCATGGTGGAGGTCTGCATTCCATCATGGAACCCTTGTAGGTGACACTAGCTGTCTGCTAGCACATCATTTGGTTCCAATAAAGCTGCAGGTTAAGGGCGATGTAATTGCACAAACGTCAATTGCCTTCCTCAACATCAAATGTTGGTCACCTTGGGAGCACTGCTCAGCCTACACTCCAAAAGAATCCTCAGCGCGTTGCAGCGACTTTTCTTTCTGCTGGAATTTTTCAGCTGGTCTGCAAGATGAACATCAGATAATAAGTCATCAGTAGGTGTGGAATGCACTTGGAATGGCCGGGGTGGATCCAAGGGATTTTACTAGCAACTTTTACAGCCGTCTGTATGGTGAGGAGGACTTGGAAGGGCCCTTGAAACAGTCTCTTGTTCCAATGATGTCTCCTGGGGTCCTTAATGAACACCCAGTCTCTTTGGTGAAGGCTGTGGAGAGCACTTTCTGCTGCTCCAGCGAGGGCGCGTTGTGCCTATGAAAGGAAGGCTGACGGGGTTGTTGACATATTTACACCATATCTTCACTTTTCTAACTGACCCACTTTCCTGTCTGTGGGGGTCTACCCGCAAGAGTCCTGTTTCTTCACATTTCACATGTTTAGCCTTTATGGCACCAAATGGAACCAAGATAATCTAACACTTCTCTCAGCGCTTCACTGATAAAAGCCAGGCCATTGTCACCACTGATAAAAGAGGGTATACCCTACATGGGACTGATCTCTGTCAGCACTGCCTTTGCCACTAGCCTGAAAGAAAAAAAGAAAACTTCAGGACCTCCAGTGGCGTTGGGGGTTCGGGGGGGGGCTGTTCAGCGCATCTCTGCGTCATGCAGCTGGGTGTTCAAATCCTGGCCGTGCTGTTTACAACCAGGGCTAGAGGTCCATAGTTAGTGGGGCATAATTGGCTAAGCCTCACATGGGGATAAGGGTTAGGTTTGATAAAATTATTCTAGGTCCATTGGTGTCCCCCTCTGGATTGTCCGGGCACTCGCGTTGAAGTGAATGGAAAGTACTCTCACTTCGTTTTCCTCCGATAGCCAAGCTTTATGGTTTCCCCGCAAGACTGTGGTGTGTGAAATAGTGAGGGCTAGTTATCCCGTGACTTGGTGGAGACACCATGCTATGGCTTCCTCCTTCCTGTTGATGTTCTAGAGGGGTATCAAAGCGAAGGATTCAGCCATTGGCAACTCAGGGAATTTGGGTGGGGGAAAAAGGGGAAAATTTAAAAAAGAAGCAAAAGAAAACTTTGATCCGCTTGTCAAACATGTCAACAATCAGCAGATATATTTTGTTTTGACACCATGTCAACTCAAAGAAATCCATCATTAAATAATCCAGTAGTTTGCCAGGAGGAGGGTGGTTTGCCAATGGCTTTTTAATGTTCCTATATGGATTGCTTTGGGTGTATAAGCCATAAGTGTATCACATGCATTAATAGCAGTACACACCCTCTGTTAGCTGATATAATCTCTTCGAGGAGCTATTTTAGCATATGTGTAGCACCAGATTCAGACCAGAGGGTATTCTTGTGATATTGATGACATCTGACTCTGGATATATCAGCAACTGGGTCACGGGTATCAAGGCAAAACAAATAAATCACAACATTAGGAATGTTATCCAAAGAAGCTACTGCATTCCCGATAAAAATATGGTCAAAGGCATTAATAAGAGCTTCACGCTTCATCATAGAGACACATTTGGACACCATGACATGAATCCTTTTCTTTATCTCAAACTCTACATCTGATTCATTTACTATGCAGTGTAATGATTTAGGTGTCAGCTCATCTGTAGCCTTAGTCACATGCGCATATGCGTACAAGCGTGTGTGTGTTTGCGTGTTGTGCAAGTGAGTTAACAATAGATAACACCCCTAAACACACAATAACCTATCTGGGTTGTATTTTACTAACTCTGTGTGCACGATGTAAAAATCTGTACATCTGCTGTTATATTAAATTGTAATATCAGACTCTTTACGTTTAGGTTATTTCAATATCACTTTGTCAAAATCCGATATTAGTTGTGACTCACCAGTCATCATGTCATAGTTTGTGTGTGTGTGTGTGTGTGTGGGTGTGGGTGTGTGTGTGGGTGTGTGTGTGTCAGGAGTCTCCTTTGCTGGCATCCAGTCCCCCTCCCCCTCCTCACTCCATCAGTCTGATGGAGCACCAAGCATGCAATGTTCATTCCAAGGGTGGTCCTTGTTCCAATGTCCAGTTTGACCACACTGATGACAAACCTCATATCGCTGTTGTCACTCCGTCCTTCTCACGGAATGCCTCTGCCTCTGTCACGTCCTTTGTTACAGCCTCTGATGTCTGAATACCATGAGTGGACCATTGGCCCCTGTCACTTCTACCATTTGATAAATAATTGATATCAGTTCCTCCACTGGGCCCGAGTCGTTGTCTGGGTCCTCACATGGATTTTCAGTGTCGTTTCTGTGTTTGCCTGTCTCAAGATGTAATGCTGAAGACTTCTATCTTTCCTCTTTGATTTCCTTTCCCCCTGTTTAATTGTCAACAGGGAGCGATGACTCGGTTGTAGGCAGGGGGGCTTTCTCTGCTTCCTCATATCTTCTTGAGTTCAGGTCCCATCCACGCTTTAGCTCACAGACCATGTGGGAGAGGTTGAGTGGAGTCTCAGAGAGCCCATGGAATGTCGTGTGATTTACATACCTCAGGGAGAGTGAAAGAAATGGTGTTAGTTTTTCAAATAAATCTTGTCTGAATGACTCATCTGTTCTCATTAAGCTACTTTCACCTTATCATTCTGCCTTTCCATATACTATGAGCCTTCTTATCTGCATTGAACAACTTTTTTTTTCAAACTTTCTTTTGGATAGTTCTGCATGTGCCTCTGCCACCCTCCTTTCTTTAGCCTCAAATCGGACTCTTAATTGATCTTATTGCCTATCTTCCATCCATCCATCCATCCATCAATCGTCAACCGCTTATCAGAAAGCAGGCCACAGGGGAACTGGAGCCTATCTCAGTTCTAATTGGGTAAAAGGTGGGGTACAGCCTGTATTGGTCGCCAGTCTATCACAGGGCAGAGCAGTTAGGGGAACAGTGTCTTGCTCAAGGCCACCTCGACACGCTTCTCTACAGGTGTGGGGATCGAACCTGTAACTTTCCGATCGCCAGACAATCGCTCCACCCGCTGAGCCATGCCGCCCCTCAATTGTCAATCTTTCCGTCATTCATTCAATAATAGGCAAGATGTTCATGTCCTGCTGCATTGTCTCTCATTTTTCCCCTTTTGTCTATATTCAGAAAGTTTATTAAAAAATCTTAATAGTTTACATTCTATCAATCGTTCATCTAATCCTCGAATGTCTTTTTTCAAACTTTTGTTTCTTTCCCTTACTTCATTTTCATTTTCATTCCTACTCAAGTTTTGTTTCTGTCCTCCGCTCTTCTATTACTTTGTTTTACTGTCGACGGTAATTGATTTAGTCATTCCCCACTTTTTTCTCTTTAAAAAAACCCCAAAAACTCTCATTTCAATCAGAATGTTATCACCTTTCTCTGCATCCATGCGTGTTTCTCGGCTAGTGATGTTTTCTTTATCATACCCTGCCACCTGGTTATCGCCTGTCCACCCTTATTTCTTTTCAATAGATTCGTCAACCTACCGCCAGGTTTTCGTAAACCTTGGTTAAAACCATGGAAAAGTTATAGGATTCCACGTCTAATCTTGTGCCTAGAATTAGAACGCTTACGAACTCTACTGATACAGAGGTCGATTTTACCTTTCTTTCGGCAAAAACTAGCTTCTGCCAAATTCTTTAAAAATAATTAAAAATTTAATTCTTTTCAGATTCTCACCCATAAATCTTTGATCACGGGTCTGGTCTCGGGTCTCAGGTTCCTTGTTCTTCAGCCTCTATTTATGCACCGACATGGAGCTTAAGATGCTGTCTCCAGGCCTAGCCTGTCCATCTGTCCACCTGCCAATACCATGTCCAGAAACTCTTACTCAAGCGACCCCACATCTGACATCAAGGTTTTGGTAGAAATCTGAAAATGAATATGAATCTGAAGATAGATATTAGCCATGATGTTTATTAGGCTTTCTGCAGGAAGGGACATACTCAAAGACCCCTGAACAGTCTATGAGATCTGACCCAGAAGGGATGTGTGGGGCTGCCCTGTGGTTTCCTTTATTGCCCTAAGGAATGTGTGAGGCTGCCCTCTTGCCCTTTAGATACAGCGTTGTACCAGGTCCTGTCAAGGTATGGTCAGGGTAATAAAGGAAGCACAGAGAACAATAAATATAATGCAGAGGGCAATAGAGCAGTAACAGGATGCAGTGAAGTGTTTGTGTGCTGCTCAGGAAGGATGCAGCAAGTGTGCCATCAGCAAAATTGACCTGCAAAGCTAGAGGTCTGTGTTTTTCCTGTTTCAATGTGTCTTACAATGTTACTCACTTGTGTTTTTCAATAAAAGGTCATACATTCATTTAGAGCAATGGATAATATATATCCTGATTGATAAATAGTTTCTACCCTGGTTTAAACTTGACCACTTCAACAATGTTTGTTACAGATTAGCAGATTAGTTTCAGGTATCTTGGATTATAAGGCTCTGATTTAACAGGATATTTCGTATTGTAATGACTGCTGTCATGGAAAAACCCTAATCTCGATCTCATCTTGGAAGATTTCTTCACGATACGTTTTTATTTGTATTGAAGAATTACCCATTGTTTAAAATACCAAAATGCTACTTTATGTGAATGGATGGATCCATAATTATATATACTTGATTTTGTTTTATGTGTTATTTGCATGCTTTTTTAAAATACTGTACTTCAACTATGCATGTATGTTTGGTCCTGTAGTATTAGTTTTAGCACTGAGTGCCTTTTCTTGTCTGTTGCTTTTTCTGCTGTCTCCCTGCTGCAGAAAAGGCTGGTGGGAGGAATCAAACCCTGCTGAAGCCACTCCCCCAGACTCAAGCTCCACCCCCTTTGTCCCTGTTCCACTTTCCCCCTCTTTGTCTGACAGCATCACCTCCTCCACCACAATTGTCCTCTCTTCCTCTGTCCCACCTAGTGACACATCCCTTACCCATGCCAAGTCCACTGATATCACATCTGTAACATCCTCCACCACCAACACCACCTCTTGCATCACACCCACTGTTACCACACTCCCCTCCAAAAACATCAAGAAGAAGTTTGGTGACTTCTTTGCCTTCAAGAGGGCTCGAACTGGCCGGGCTGCCAAGGCAGGAGGGGGAGAGGGAGGAGGGGGAGAGGGGGCGAAGGTCAAAAGGACCTCCATCGCTGACCTTATCCGACCCCTCCGTGAGGCAAAAGAGAGGGAGAGAGAGAGGGAGAGGGAGAGGGACAAGGAAAGAGAGAAGGAAAAAGAGACAAGGTCAGAGGAGGATGTTAATGTGTCTAATGATGCCACCATGACAGAGGGAACCGTTGCCACAGACGACTCAAGCGACTGGAAGGACAAGATGGCCACGATGACACCTCCCATTAAGGCCACAACCCACTCCCTTACCACCACATTCCTTGATCTCACCACCACTGCCTCCACCACGCTCTCAAACCTGGAAGAAGAGGTAGTAACCTCACTTCCTGTTGGACAGAGCCACCCAGCCCACTCTGTGCCCACACCACCTACGATGGAAACATCATCTGAGTGGAAGAAGAACAGGATGCTAGACAAAGAGAGGATGATGGGAGGTGGGACACCAGATGGAGAGAGGAGGTTGAAGGTCACCAGGAGGTCACTGAGAGAGGGCAAAAGTCAAAGTCTCATACTGCTGACAGGGTTAGAGCCTGAGGACAAGGGTAATGAACAGACTAAGGTAAGTAAATCCCTGACAATGTACATTACACACACACACACACACACACACACAAACACAGGCAGTAAGTTCCACACACGAGAGAAGGGAAGAAGGCTGATGTTGGAGTTAACAATATTGTAATGACATAACTATCCTCAAAAATGAACCACTGATCCAGCTGAACAAATTCACCTCTTTTGTGATAACTATCCTCACCTCGCTAGACACTAGAGGTCTCCAATGGCCTAAAATGTCAGGCCCTTCCTCAGGCCTGGCCCCAAATATTCACCTATTCAGGCCCCTGAACTCCAAAGATGTTTTAGATTCTCAGTCCAAGCCCGAAATGAGGCCAATGAAGGCTTTACTGATGTACATGGCTTGCTGAAAGAGAGATTGCAAACTGGAGAACAACTCTTCCATGTCTACTATATCTATTAACATGCTTCATATCTGCTTGTGGTGGACATTTGTGAAAATGAAATAAAAACAGTTTAGGCACGAGATTGATTCCACTTCTCGACCCACTGTAATGACAGCCAGACTACAATGAGTGATTGTGTATAACAAAAAATGTCTTTTATTTCAGCACGTTCTCCCTTAGGATTTCCTTTTTCAGTTCTTTCATAGTTAACCATAGTTAATGAGTTATCACACATGTATCTTTTCATAAGAAAGGAGGCTGTTTAGGTCAAACATTTCCTTCAGATAAACTAGTTTTTATTATTTATTTTTATTATTTTGCAAACCTATACATTTTCATTAATAGGCCTATAATTTAGTTTAATACCCAAACCCAGCTCAAGCCTATCTAATGACATAAAAATCAACCCAAAATCCCTGCACTGATCTGTCAGTATCCTGGGTTAGGATTAGGCTATACAGCTCACATGCAGAGCTCACAGATGAACAGGTATCAAACAGCAGAAAGGGCTGTGTCAGCTGGTACTTTTTCAATACTATAAGAGTTTGTCAGAAATCCTTAGCGTAAATGTATCCAGTTCCCTTATCATGAGGAAAAGTATATGACTATATATGAATGATTATTTAAGAATTTATGACAGGATATAATGGGGTGCTATGGACATGTAATTTAATAGTGTAGAGCAGCACTGGTATGCCTTTTTTTATAAAGCCAATGAAATATTCATAGCTAGGGCTATGCTGAAATTTTTATCTGTGGCTCATTATATCGAGATTTGTCCAAACCAGGAAGAAATACAGTTGAATAGTTAAATGCATTGGTGGCCTGTTTGGGAGTGTGAATACAAGAGTAAATTATCTGTGTTATGATATGAATCAATGAATGAATGAAATATGTTTTTATCATCGTACAATTATACAAACCCAAATATATCTATTAAATTATATATATATATATGCATACATATACATACACCCACACACATACATACACATATGGGAAAGAAAGAAATCAACCACAAAAAGAGAAACAGATAAACAAATGATAGTGTAGCCTGCTCGAAAAGGGAGTAGGAAGAAGTATACACTTTTATATTCCTGCCCCTTTGTACCTGTTCATCATAAATTATGTAGTTTTATTCTATTTTTAATTATATGTGTGAACATTGTATCTCTATATAATCCAATACATCTATATATAAATACATTTATTTTAGTATATATATATATATACATATGAATATATAA
>OMLC01075637.1:11140-22247 GCA_900302585.1 Regalecus glesne
CCCCGCCCCCCCCCCCCCACCAAACCATCAGTGTGCAGCAGCCTTGTGTAAAACATGCATTGCTTTTTCTCTCGCCTTTCAGCTGAGGGTTATCAAGTCTTAGTGGTGGTCGAATAAAAGCCTGCTGCATGTCAACAAAGACAGGACAAACACACCGTGACACTTTACGGACACACTCCGCGACAGTGTGGATGAGTCAGAAGACAAACGGAGGTGAATGGGTAGGGGCTCAAAGTGCACGGAGTGGAACCGGTGACAAGACATCCCGCAAGGACGGAGCTCAACAAGCTCCGTCCTTGCGGGCTCTAACGGAGCAGCTTAACCCACTGCGTAACCTTCCATACATCCCTGCATTACATCCCGAAAGGCTGGCCGTACTCACCGTGGTGGAACATTGCGGACCGAAACCGGTTATTTGCGGACGAACTCTCCATTTTGCAAAGTTTTGAAGCAACGCAAAATGCAATGCCTTGGTGGCCCGTCCTGGATTATATTCCCCTTTCTGTAGTGACGTTTCCAAACACCGAATAAATAGTGCAAGCTACAGGGGGGGAAAAAACCTTGCAAGCCGGTTGTTTGACTCGGCAGTCTGGCTTGAGGGGGCTCCGGTTGACAGCGTATCCACAGCCGATGCGTATGATTTGAGAGGCTTTTTAAAAGGAGCAATGTTCGGGAGCCAGCCTCCTGGCAGACTGGTGACGTCACGGGGCACCATCCTGCAGCAGCAGCGTCGGCGGCGTCGGAATGAAAACAATCGCACATGGATGCGAGAGGGGGGACAAGAGCCACATGCACCTGTGAGATCCACCTACAGGCTAGTTAAGACCCCATGCGTTCAACTGGGTGAAACTGTCCTCTTTTGACCTTTTCTTTTTACATGGGAGGGGAAACGAATTTATTTGCCTTTTGCAGTCAGAATAGATTTATCGGTTATAAAGAGCAGCGATACTTAACCGTGCTTTTTTTAAAACATCATTCTGTCCAACCTGCTGGTTTCACTGATGAACACGCCTTCAAGCAGATGGGAGGGTTTAGCAGTGAAATCAGGTGGATAGTGTTAGGTTAGAAAGAAAATCTCCCCTTTACGCAGTGTTTCCAAACCCAGTCCTCAACATCCCCCTGCCGTCAAGAATTCCACCAGTTGTGTCAGCTGCATCAAATGTGTCATGATTACGTGCTGGTACCAAAAAAAAGGAACAAATGGAGTGTAGATTACAATAAAACCCGCAGGACATTGGTACGGACTGACTAGAGAAACGCTGTGTCCACGGCACATGGTTGTATAAACGTAGTGGTTCTCGACCCGGTCCTCAGGCACCATCTGTACCAGTGATTTTCCGTTCCACTTGGACCAGGTAGTTCATCACATTCGTCTGTTGTCAGGTATTGCAGCCATCTAATTAGTATAATTGGCTACCTGGCAATGTAACTGGTGGGCGGATCGCTAGCATGTTGAGCTCCCTGGTGTGGTAAGAAAAGATCCGGGAAAGGAAAGCCTTTGGAGGTGGTCTCCGTTTATTTCCGTCAAGTAAAGAATGCAAAAGCCATCTGATCAGTTGTTACTAATGGCAGTTGAGCTCCTTTTCAATACGACTGACAAAATGAGGAATGCACGAAGTTTAATTTAATGTATTACACCACAAAAATAACATACCTGACAAATTGAAAAGACAATATCCCTCCTGTCAACTGTTGCTAACGGAACCTGAGCTCCAAGCATAGAACCCAAGGTGTTAGCTTACCACATGTGAATTTTAAGCTAACAGGCGGACTCGTAAACAAACAGGAGAACACCAAAGCACAGCAAGGTCACTACTAGTCTTTCCAATACATTGAGAAAATGGAGAATATTATAGTGGGGACCCAAAGAAACGGTAAAGATCAACCCCAGAAATTCAATGTTCCACTTATTTAACGTGAAGGTGTATCTTGAAGATATAGATGTTGTCGTTTTTTGTTTAATTACTATACAATATTTAAACACCATGATTAACTCCGTCTCAGTGAAACAGAAAAGCACTGGTACAGATGGTCCCTGAGGACCGAGGTTGAGAACCATTGGAGAGGATATCACAAAAGAGGTGAATTTGTTCAGCTGGATCAGAGGTTCATTACAGAAACGTTTCATCACTCACCAGGTGACTTCTTCAGTCTGAGAGGATTGGAGAGGATAGTTCTGCAATTGGCCAGAAACAAAACTATTCAATCTCTTCAGTCCAGATGTGCTTGAACTATTGGGACTCGTTGTGATGGGAATACTCACTGGACACTGAACCCTGTTTACAGCTCTTTTACATGTGACATGTTCAGTGACGAACATGGTTGGTGTGGTGTCCACCAGAGGTCGTCAGTGCTCACATTACTACAAGGATCACTTTGGACTCTTACCTATCTGTTCAGTACATTTGTCACTGCTGCTTTCTTCTGCTCCTTGTCGACCACCACCATTTCTGGACTGGAAAACGGCATCTTGGGCCTTGTCTGATGTGGTAGACCGCTGTTTGTGTGGATCTAGTTTTGAGTGTCGATGCTGTTTTAAGATCACAGCCTCCAGACTGTCCTACAGACCAGCCTTTTCTTGCTACTGGTAGGATTTCTTGATGTCAGCCACTCCCTCTATCTGTCAATGGTACATCCCATGGAGAGGCTTGGTCTCCCATGACACCTCCTTTTTCTTCATCACTTTGTCCTCTGCTACCTGAGGTCCTCACTGAGTAATTTGTCTAGGGGCCCCCTCTTCTTAATATACTCTTGGATGCTCCTTGTTTCATCCTGGATAGTGGCTCTGACCCTCACAAATCCTCAGCGGCCCTCTTTTCACTGCTAGCACAGACTCAGGGTGTTAAACTATGGGGGGAATCCTCCATACATTGTGAGTTTTCATATCTTGATATCTGTGGCCTCTGCTTCCTCTTGTGGTCAGCTTATTACTCGAGCTGAGCATCTGATGCACATGTTGATGGCTTGGATCTCATTCCAATCATTGATCTGGCTTCTCAGCAGATATCTTACTCTAAAGCCATAAAGGTTTTTCATCATGAGGTGTATGTTTACATACACCAGTCGAGCCCTCACCTGTAAACTCACTCAAAAATTGAAATACTTACAGAGTCAGCTAAAATCAGGGTCTGTGTTGCATGTAAGGTATCTGCAAAGTGAATGTAGAGATTGTCGACTTTATACTAAACCCCTCAATCTCAACCTGATTGGTTTATTTTTTTAAAGTGCAACAGCTGACAACCTCTGCACCTTTGCAGCCAACATATTGTAACCCAGATCTGACCATGTTTAACTTTGAAATAAAACACTCCTCTAATAATTGGATAGGTACATATCAATCCACTGTCGGGATCTCTTATCAGTGAATGGTAATGGACTCACAATAATGGAAAAGACTTAAATACTTCAGTTTAAGGAGCAACAGTTTTATTTCAGCTGTAGCAAACGGTCGCCTCCTCAGAGTCTAAATGTTTACGATCAGGATTAAAGTGCAGAATCGTTTTCACAGCTTGTGTAAAAAAGAAAATTAAATAAGACCAACAAGAAATATAATTGTAAAATATTAAAACTGACAATGAAGATCTGGAAAATATAAATATGATACAGAATAAAAGGAAATCTCATAAAACAGTTTTCAGCAATGATATCAAATCCATTTGAATCAGGGTTGCGCTTATACAAAAAAAATCAGTTCAAATGAACATGTTTTCGAGTCGTTGGCAAGGCTAGCTTTAAACAAAGGCACAGCATTGTTCAGAGGTAACAATCCTTTGCAAAGAAGTGCTGCGGCGACATTCTTATCGACCAACACATACAGACACATATCCATCACACTCCTGTGGCTAAGACAGCAATGAGGACCCACCCAGTTACACTGACAAAGACCACCGTCCAAAGGGGCTAACCTCCAGCAGGAGCATCTGGCAGATTAGTTTTATGCGACTACTGATTTTGCATACTATTTGTGGGTCTTGCAGCTAACCATTGCAGGACACTGCTTCCTTATGATGATTGCTCTAACATATTGTTGGTTTCCTCCTCCACGGCCCTGAGCCATGATGGTGGAAGATAGGGGCTACACGGACCTGCCTGGGAGCTCTTAACACGAGAGACCAACAGGGGTTGAAAACTCTATGGACATCATAGTGAAACCGAGAACATCGTTCACATCGGTCTTTAGGCAGCAGGCAGAGTGGGTCATCACATCCTTTTGATAGCAAAGACCAGTGAGCCTTGCTTTCTCTGAAAATCTTTCAAATTAAAGATCTCTGAAATTTGGATGTAACACTACTTTTGGTTTACACTCTTAAGGCTTGGAAGTTAAATCAATATCACCATAGACTTATGATTACAATTCAATATATTACAAGTCAAATTAGAATGAGTCTATGGGAGCATTCATAGGGGAAATAATGAATATATACTGGAGACATATTTTGTGGCTTCACTGGTCTCCATGTGGCCTAATGTGTCACAGGATGGATTCCCCTGGACCCATTTGTACAATTGAAAGGCTCTATTAGTGACTTGCATTCACATGTATCAACCTGAACCAACAGCAATTAAAACTTTTTTGCAAGTAGACCAAAGAGAGAAAAAGAAAAAGAATGGCCTAAACCAGCCACTTGGTAATATAGTGCAAATGAAAAGTACTCGGATCTATACAAAAAGATTGCAGTGGTTCTTTATAAAAACAGATGCTGTGTTGTTGTTTTT
This sequence comes from Regalecus glesne, assembly GCA_900302585.1. Lineage (NCBI taxonomy): Eukaryota > Metazoa > Chordata > Actinopteri > Lampriformes > Regalecidae > Regalecus > Regalecus glesne. The sequence continues at coordinate 15,857 of OMLC01075637.1, forward strand.
TCATTTGCTTTTAAGCCTGTCTCTCTGTTGCCCTTTTTTCTTGCCTTTCATTGTGTTTTCTTATTTAAAATCACAATTTGTAGAGACAAAAATAGCTTGATTTGGTAGCAGAGGTAAAGAAAACTAGCCAGGTACAACCATGCAGCTCATAAAAACAGGGGGCGGAAATAAACAAAATCATAATGATTTAGTTTGGAGACAAAAATGGAATATTTGAAGGTACAAGAGGGAGATATGAAAGTAAAAGAGATCATTTCTGAGGAGTGCGATAGAACCTATATATATGCAATGCACACAGACAATTATATGGACAGACATGTACAGATATCTACAGCCAGCATTTATGTGTAAACAAACAGCGGACGCTCCCACGGGAAGCTCTACATAAAGGGGATAAAGACAAGGAGTATACAATGAAGAGTTGCCTGTCTCAGTCACTTCTGCACATCGACAAGTGCATGGTGTGTGAGACTGGAACACAATCCGATAACAACCGATGGTCCTTGAAACCTGTCAAGTTGGTTTGAATGGAAATGTATGAAAAAATGTTAGATTATGATGCACAAACTAATGTTGAGAGCCTCACGAATTCTTATTTTCATGTATCTATAGTCAATTCTGCATTTGCTGCAATGCAAATGATTACAGTACCACATAATGTTGTGCCCAAACTTACACGACAATCGTAAGACGAACCAATCAAATGTTGAGAAATGACCCGAAGGCGGTGACTTGAGAGGACGTGACAAGGTTACACCTACTGCACAAGTGCTAACTAAAGGTAGAATGATGCCTATGTCTTCTGAACTACTTAAAGCCCCTGACGCTGCCACCGTGGTGCCAAATATGAAGAATTTCAGTCTGCACCCTATCAACGGCACTCAAAAGGTTTCCTCCCCTTAATTTCAACTGGTCGCCCAATAAAAATATGGCAATGTAGCATACGTATATAAAATATGTCTGTACATTTACAATATTTAAAAACATTTACAATGTCACCGGCTATGTACAATGGTATGAGTTTGGATGCAAAAAATGTATATCTCAACATGAAGTAAGATAAGTGGAAAAACCTGCATGATTGGGAGACAATGTACCAAAGATATGTTTAAGAAGTGTACCTCAAAGTAAAGTCAGTGCTACACAATGTGGGGAGAGGGGCAGCATAGTGGACACAAGAAGGCTTAGCAGTTACATTCTGCTGTAAACGACCAAATGTGGTCACTGTGTTAATGTGGGGAGGATGTGTAATGGACAAGGGTATGGCCATATACTACGTTTTCTTTTTTCTTTTCTTTTTTAGTCATGCACTTTATCAGTAAGCTTTCAAAAGCTACAAAGGCTCTGCTTGACTATCATCTACAAATAAACAGCGGCATTATCTCTGCCTTTGTGTCTTGCACATGAAACGTGCCCCTCTCCTTTGCATTTTTGAAAATTGCGCCTTTACATCCAAACTATAAATAATATCAAATCAAACCAAAGTCACGCACAGGAACGCTTGTGTACATATACTGTACAAGTTTCTCTGTGGAACCAAAGTGAGGAAGCTAAATCATTGTTTTATGCCTTATTGTTTTCAATGAGATGCCACTGTATCAGTCAGTGTACTATAGGAACTTTCAAGCGAGTAATCTTGAATAGGACAACTGTTTGAGTCCCATTCCGTCTGGACCCAGAAGATAAATGATTTAGTAGTTGATTCATGATTCCAAAACTGGCTCTGATTGCATGGGGACTGTTCCATTCTAAGTCAAGCTTTAGCAGTAAAAATGTGTCTTAATTTAATTTTCAACATGTGTGCAAATCGCACAGGTGGCTTTTCAGATCCAAGTTTCCCCCCTGAGTCTTACTTGTTAAGCCTGTGCCAGCTCATACCCACTGCGTCTGCCCAGGCATAGAATAAAACTTTGCGAGATACCTCTACTTAGGCCATGCAACGCCAGCCATTTCACTGCCCAAGATAGGCAGCCACTGTATTACCCAAACCAATGACCACTGTAACACTCCATCATTAGAGGGTTAATGGTATTTCCCAGCCCTTCCTGAACTATCCAGCCTACTCTGGCTGCTCAGGGTGGGGGTGCAGGCCGTTTTCTGTGCGTGCAATGCTGTGATTCTCCAAGAAGGTCTTGTGTAGCTGGTCCAGTTCAGATACCATGGGCAGGCCGATGTCCAGGTGCATCTTCAGGTTCTCTAACCACTCCTCCAGTTTATTGAAAGCAGGGCTGAAAATACAGCAGCCAATGACAGGAGTCTTTAGGCACACCCTTTCACCTTCAGTTGTACACATTTATTCAGCTATCTATTTTCTACATGCTTTTCAAGTTGTGCAGTACTTAAACCAAGCTAAGCAGTTTTTTCATGCTCTTTAGAAAATGATGGATTTGGTGGTTTCTCAGTTTTGGATTTCATTTAAGATTTCAAAGTGGTATTTTTCCAAAAGTCCTACCGTTTGTCTGCATCAAGGTCACAGCATATAGCAGCCATGGGGAAAAAGGCAGTGGGACAGTCGGGAGGACAGAAGTGTTCCAGGAAGCCGGACACATTCAAACCAAAGTCCATCGCCCTGGGGAGGTAGTCTGGATCTGCATTCACCCTGCCTATTATCTGGGATGTTGATAGACAGGAGACGGAAGGAGAGAGAGAGGGAAGGAGAGAAAAGGAATGGTGCAATTATTGAGGGACAATCACAAAAAAGGTGAATTGGTTCAACTGGATAGGAAGTTTATTCAGAAACATTTCATCACTCACACAACAGGTGACATCTTCAGTCTGAGGTGACGTCAGCATCCCCACCCTTATAAAGAATACAGCTAGGCTAGTTTAATGGATTCCCTTATCAGTCCCACAAGGGGAAATTTGGATTTCTCTGCATTTTAACACATCCTATTATATAGGAGCAATGAGCTCCCACTATATGGCACTCGGGGAGCAGTTAGGGGTTCAGTGTCTTGCTTAAGGACACCTTGACGTGCTTTTTGCAGGACTGAGGATCAATCCTGTAATCGTCTGATTACCAGACGACCGCTCTACCTACTGAGCTATGCCTCCCAATACAAGCTGGATATTGGCTGCACATTAAGTAGTAATGGGTACTATTCAGAGATGACAGGAATATTTCCAATCACAGCATTGTACGATGACGACAGATTTACTCTCAGGTCCCCATCCCTGTTCAAGGATGGCTGTTTTCTCTTAACATAAATGGCCTCTTTCATAAGGGATTCTCTTACCTGGAGCATACATCAGGTGAAGGATAATTCAATGTTTTCACAACCTGGGCCTGATTATTATAGTTTTTGGTACCATGCATATCAGTTATTCTTTTATTCACTGGCTTGATTTTGATGATTTTGGACATGGGACCACCACTGGTAAATTAAATTAGCAGGGTAAAACTAACCTGTTTCACAATGGTCTAAACCCAGCTCATGGTCCCTATTAGTAGGAAAACAATCCACGGTATCCAGGGCAACTGAACACAAGTCTAAAACCTGTCCTTTTACAGCAACAATAACAAAAGTTAGACTGTGCATATGATCCGCCATTAACGGCAACTTCTTCATTGTACTGGCTGCATGGTTTATCCAGTAAGCAAGGGCTGGTCATTCTTGCAAGTTGAACCAGGAAGTAACTCAGCGATCCAAATGACCATTAATGATAATGTACCTTTAACATGCACCTTTGTTTTAACTTCTAAAATGTAGTTTAAAAAACTAGATTTAATTGGACTTGTTGCAAATATGTCTGACGTTCATGTGTCCAGCAATGGCTCTGTATAAAACATCTTTATAATGAAGCCAGTGAGTAAAACAATATCATAACTGCTATACATGATGGTAAAAACTACAAAAGAAGGACTCAGGTTGTAAAAAAAAAAAAAGCACAATTATTCTTTAAGAGACCCATCCATTGAGAAAGGAGTCTTCCTGTCCTTATTACAAGCTGGGTAATTTGTGGCAAACTGCAATACTACCAAGCTGAACCTGATCATTCACAGTTGACCACAACCAACATCTGTCTTTCTGTGGCCACATGAAGTGAACTTTACTTTTTCGTTTTCTTTTCCCTCTCTAATCCCCACTGTCTTCTGCAGCTAATGGTGTCCATGTGGGAACCTCATGTTTTGAGGTTCCTGAAAAATAAGCTGTTAAGACCAAAGCTGGCCGAGGGTGACTGGGACTGGCTCTAGTTTGTATCATGCTCCTGTAGCTTAAAACAAAGAGATCAGGGAGTGGGATTTCAGATGGATCATGGATTCATTTGATTGTTTTGGAGCTCTTTCAAGACTCCAGAAATGTAAACTTCTGTATCAGGAGGTTTTGTTTCCTCAAAATGAGCTCATGTCTGCACACAATAGAAGGACTTTATCTTTGTTTTTTGAAACAGAAATCTTCACAGTTCTTAAAAATGATAAAGAAAACAATTATTAAAAATCACCGACATTGCATTGGATCACGCGAATCACAGTTCCCGTGTGTAAAAGAAAATAATTTTGATTTTCCATTAATAAATTCAGTCAGTGTTACTACTACAAATAAAGGCACAAAGTAATTGATAAGAAAATACATGTAGCAAGTATTTCCAATGGCTGGCTTAATCCAAAGAAAATGTTACATGAAAGCCTAGAGGACTGATTGGGGCATTAATAAATGTCAGGTATAGAGTATGTAAAGGTCTCTCACCTCACAGAGCATGATGCCAAAGGAAAAGATGTCCACTCTCTCATCATAGCTTTTTCCTGGTAGGAATCAAAACAACATGCGGCTGCTGTCAGATATGGCATAATCCCCGCCATGAGGAAACGGGCTATTGTTTCGAAAGGAAAACCATGTGCTATTAGCTCTCAAATACCTCACTAGAGCTTTTAATAGCCAACTGCGACTAGACTAGACCACTCTCAGGTGTGAATCAATGTAAATGTGTAGATATGAATCTGGCTAGGATTAAAGGGGAGCATGCCGGCTCAGAAAACATCCCCTGGATGCAGGTCATACCATGAATCATCTCAGGAGCCATCCAGTAGGGGTTGCCCACCACAGTGTATCTCTTCCTGCGGTCAGGTTTCTTCAGGCCTGGTAGCTTACCCTGGGACAGCTTATCCTTGTCTTCCACCATGAGCCGTGCAAGACCAAAGTCTGCCACAACAACACTGTTGTTCTGCAATGAGAAAAGATAGACAGTCAGATGTGTTGTATCAGAAAATATGATTATTAAAGCTGAAATCTGGGACATTCATATTCTTTTAATCTATCTGGACCATAGGGTTAAGTTGCATAATACTAACTGGCATTTTTACAATTGTAGGAGATTTTCTCCATATACTGCTATAGGACAGGCACCGGTGCAGTGACAAAAATCTTCCCATTCAAGCATGCAGAGGGACTAAAATATGATGGTGATGTGGCGATGGTCCTATTGGACAAGTAATCTACTAACCCAACAATCAATATTACAGTAGAACAGTGTTTTATGCATAGTTTGAAATACATTCAGTCACCTATGTTAACTTTGGTCCCTGAGAGCCATTATTACAAGGCTGGGAACTGTTTACAGCCAAGCTTGAAAACCTTCTTTGTAGTTCTAATTGCCAGAGGGAAGAACAGACTGGGCAAATCACAGAGCCCAGGTTTAACGTTATGGAGGGGCTATTCAGTACTAAAGAGAGAGAAACAAAGGGGGTAAGAGAGCGTGTAAAAGAAGGGGAGGGACTGAGATGGTGGATGGAGCAAGTAAGGAGTTGTCGGCTTCTACTCAATATTGGCTCTTTTAAATTCAGGCCAAAGGTGCACGTGTCCCCCACTGCCCAAATTTAATAAATATTACACATAAGAATTCGGTAATCCTGTCTCTTGTTGCCATATGAATAATGAACAAAGCCCTCTATGTTACAAAAGTGCAGTTGAAAGTTTACACTGCACCCTCACTCTACGTCAGAGGGCCTTAGCTTGCTATGCCTTGCACCAACAAAGCTCCTCTGTGTGTTTGAGCTGCAAGCTTCTCTCAGAGGGGATCTATACTGTCACTTGTCTTTCAGCATCACCCAAACCTTCGTGTCCTCTTATCAGACAGGTGTAGTGCAATAATCCTCAAACATGCTAATGCATGTGGGTACACACTTGCTCACTCTGCACCAGAGGTGAGAGCCCTGTGTTGATTGCAATCATTTCCTATCAACTAAATAAAATTTTAAGCCTTATCACTGTGTGCCTAACCTAAGCCTAAATCCAGTCCTACTTTAAAAAGCTGACCTCTTAGTCAAAAATGCCAAATTTCACAGAGAGAATTCACTACTCTGAACATTTCAAGAGGCTTGAGATCTAGTGAATATAACTCAAACTGGTCCAAAACAAGAAATGGTAGAATTTTACAGATCATATAAACACAC
>OMLC01075647.1:2990-14640 GCA_900302585.1 Regalecus glesne
CCATGTCTTTTTACAGCAGCAACTGCTGCTCAGGAAGTTCTGCTCGCAGGAAGCCAAGGGCGTTGGACTTCAGTTTGCCTCGTTTCCTCCTCTGAGCAGTTCGCTGGGAAACATGCATGCGCACCGTCGTAGCCGTCCTAGCATTACTGTAGCATGCTGTTTTCATCTGCTGCTTTGACCATTTATTTACCTCTTCATAGGGGATTATGCCAGGCTCTAGTCGCGTCCTGAAGGTAAAAATGTATAATTTCTAAAGTAAGTGAGTGTTCCTTCCTCTGAAGCCACCCATTATTGTAGAACTCCTTCTTAGGTATTAGCATAACCATTTGGTCTAATATTCAGCAGGCCCCTTTCCCTACAGGGTCTGCAGCGTTCTTTCACAGGAACGGTTTACCCAAGTGGTGCGACTGACGAGGAGGAGCTGTGTTAAAACTTTCTTTTCCTTCCCTCTGCTAAAGTCGGAGATGGCATTTCGGCCTTGTCCTCAATCCGAGTTCCGCTTGAGGCGGGAAGAGCTGTCACTGACTTTTCATCTGTGAGATCAAAGCTCTCTGCAACAGGCCCCTACGTGATACACCTCTCCCAACGAGGACTGAAAGAGACCCACATAACACACACGGTGGACAAAACTGTGGGGCTGTCTGTGTGTGCACACAATGTGTAATCACATCTCGCATAGACTTCCCTGGCAATGGATGCCAAAAAAAGTGGGTTTTTTTATGGCCTCAGACAGTGTTTCTGTAATAGTTGGCTGTCTTCCTGGGAGAGCAGGAAATGACTATCTGTCTGCACCATCACATTGGATCTAATCAAACAATGGAGCAACGCATGTGAACACAGCCTTGATCTTGTGTTGCTGTAAAGGTGTCTTGTTCAAGTGGTGCCTCACTGTAGTCTTGAGTCTGAGCAGTATTATTGGTAGTAATAATAATAATAATAATAATGACGATAATAATAATGGTAATAATAACCTCCTTTATTCTGATAGTGCATATTTGTGAATATCTAGAATTTTAGTACGCCATATTCATTCACCAGGCTAATTTTAATCTGTTGTTACAAGCTGTTAGGAGTTCATTGTCTTGCTCAAGGAGGCTTTGATCACTTTCTGAAGGAACCAGGGATCAAACCACCAATCTTCTGATTACTAGACAACCGCCCTATCTCCTGAGCTATGCTGCCTGTTGGTGCACGGTTTTCACATTGTCTGATCATCAGCCAGTGAGATGGGCCATGCCCAATGCTGTTCAATGGGGAGCTCCCACTTAGACCACCTAATAGCAGACATTGTTACAATGATAATTTCATCTTTAAAATACATTTTGAATAGTTCGAGAGCTTCATTTTTACGTGTCACTATTGGTCCCTATGTTGTGGTGACGGGCATAGACTTAGATGGAGTTTGGGGGGATTAAGCTAAATGCCATATCTCTCATCAGTTCCCAAAGTGTACACTCAACTGCTGGGCTATCATAGCTATACTCAAAACCAGTCAGAGGAAACTTATACCAGCACAATAAGGTACATTTGTTTGCCAATAATTTCTTTGAAAATGAAATGATAATAGTCATAATTGATATTTTTCTTAATTCTTAAACACTATTATGAATAATGTGTTGCACCCAAACTAGTTATGCCAATGGAATGAAGCAGATATTAAGGTGGGTAGAAACAGGAGACCTTATATTTATTGGCAGAATTTGCTTTGTAAAAGTCCTGCCTCCCCCATTTTAGCTCATTTCCACCTTTTGATAAGTGAGGTATGTTCTTTATTCCATCAACACTAGAGCCCCTCAATTGAATTACAGAGTACCATGTTTTCCAACACAATGGTAAACGGAGGGAAAAAAAACAGAACCCGGACCTCTTTCTGATGTATTGGCACTATTGGCTTTGTCCCTGTTAACATGTTTGTTAGCTGTGTGATTTTGAGACATGTGCTGCCTCTCATGTGGCTTATACAATCCCAGTTTTGAAACTCCAGTAAGTGTAGTGCTGGAAGGAGAGAGAAAATCAAAAGCTGCTTTCTGTCCTGGGGTGCAGAAAAGTACCGTGACCTACACAATTACACTATTACTCTTTTAAAGTTCAACATCAATTCGAACCATTTATCCTTCAGTGGTGCTTGTAGGGCGCTGCAGTAGCTCAGTGGTAGAGCACACACTTTGGGAACTTACGAGCCTCTGATGCCCCATGGTTGGTTCAAACCCACCACGGGGCAACAGGAAGAACATCCGGCCTTAATCCTCCAAGCTCCATCTAAGCCCGTGTCCAACCCCACAATGTGGGAACTAATCGGGGTATGTTAAATGGACCTCCCACCCTTAAACTGAGCTTATAGGTGATATTCTGGCCAGTAGAGATGATGAACTTGAACTTGTAGGGCTTTCAGATGAAGGGAATATATCTCCAACAGTCCAATGCTTTCCGCTTGTTTTAAGTGTGAAAGCTAGCAAACTTAGTCGGAGGGTAGGGTACCTGGATGAGTCTGATAGAATTTTGTTAGCAACAATGAAGCAAAAGTCTTATCTATATTGTTAAATTGCCTCATTGCCCTCTTAAAAATCATATCCATCCTGCCAGATATTGATGCATGGGCCCAGTTGACCTCATCTCAGAATGACCAGGGGGAAAATGAACATGATATGTAGTAATATGTTTTAGAGCAATAGTTGTTGCTCGAGTATTATTTCTTTCATTTTGTGGGTCATGTAATTCGCTCTTTCAGAGCATTGAACATTTCGGGCTGTGAGAAGGCATAATGGATCACAGTAAGAATTATGGCAGCAGCATTTGTTTTGCAGTATTTTAGCATTACTGATGTTGCAGGGGAGCTGGATGAAGAGAGGCTTCAGATAAGGAGTGGAGAATGGCGCAGGGTCTATGCACAGGCTGGTCTGGTTTGGATGGCATGGTGCAGTAGCCGCACTGCAATCACAGCAAAACATTTTTGAGTGAGATGAATCTGCAGCACTGAATCTCCAAGCCCCTCCATGACGAAAGTCCTCCGCTCAAAAACCTAGCTTCAACATGTTTAAAAATAAAACCAGGCTTCTCGATAACATACGAAAAATACAGGCTGTGTATTCTTATTGTCTCAGACATACGAGGATGCTGTCGAAGAGATGAGAAACATTCCCTGCTGCTGCACATGAATCTTTTCATTATTATTTTTAACTTACATTTAGCCTGGGTGCTACAGAGGTCGATAGTTTTGTAGCACAGGTCACAAGATTGTTGCGCGAGTACAAAGCTTCCGTTTCCGTTTGGAAAGACAACCACAAATATTGCAGTTCATGAGAGAGGGAGAGTCTTTTTAATATTTTTTTAACATGTTAGTTCCCACGTGAGGGTGGACACTGACTTAAATGGAGCTTGGGGGATTGTGGCCGGATGCCCTGTGGTGGTTTCAAACCCGCAACATTTCTCTCATCATTTCATGAAACACAGTCTACCACTGAGCCACCATGGTCACAAATACATTTTCTTTGGCCCATACTGGCAAATTGCAGAGGGATAACTATGCAAAGCGTCAGTCACAAAAATGTTGAATCGGTTCATTTGGAAAATTTTTGATTTCCACACCTGGATTAATGAGCATGCACAGAGACACAAAACATCAATTTTCTGTTTAGTATAAGCAGTTTAAACCGCAGTCCAGTCAACTTGATTTGTATAGCCCATTAAAACTAATAACAAATGGCTCTCAGTGGGCTTTACACCAACACAACATCCCGTCCTAAGACCCTCACATAGGATAATGAACAACTCCCTTAAAAAAACGTTGTCAGGGATAAAAGATAGGAAGAAACCTCTATGAGACTACCAGAGGAGGGATATCCCAAGACGGACAGACCTGCAATGGATGATGTGTTTACAGAACAAAACACAGTGTACAGATGTGGTGTCTGTGTGTCACAGATCTAGCATGTCTGGTGACCACTCTCATATCAGGCCTTCTGGCCCTGTCAGCAGAGAACATTCATTTAGCTGCTACCTGGTTAGGGCTGGCCGTACTCTGTAACTCTCTTAATCAAGGTACACTCTCTTTCTGGCAATTCCCCTCCACAGTTCAAACAATTACACACTGTCCTCTGCTTCCCTTCTCGGAATCTCAGCTTTCTTTGTGCCCCATACAGATATGTGCATGATCCCAAAATGACTCAGCCTCTGCTGACAGTGGCACGCCACTTATCACTCGCTTTTACTTTGCCTTTATCGTGAGTGGGAAGCAAGTCGCACAGAGACTTGTAAATATCTCCCTCGGAAGGACTCTATCTCTGTAAAGTTTTGAGATCAGTGGTACCCATCATACTTCTGGTTACGCTGGTCGATGACGCATCTCTGTGTTTTGTCCCTTTCCAACTTCTTATGGGTCCTTGAAAATCCTGTCTTCTCTTGTCACGACTATCATCCCAGCAAGATGCTCAGCTTGATTAATTTGATGTACTCCTCCTCCTTTTTTGTTTTCAAACCCTCTCATGTCCTCGTTCTCATTTCCAATTTTGCTGTCTGTCTCCTTTGTGAACTCAACATGAGACCCGTCCTTGGACCCTGAAGAGCTGTTGTGCACATGGATGATTTTTGTGTGTGCAGGGTTTGTAAAAATGAGGGTCACTGGTGCTACCAGCATATATGAGGTCAACCAATCAACTTACAGTTACGTGTGGACCAGTCACTGTGAACTCTTCACTCAATGTTCCTTTTGAACTGAATTAGAAGCTAAAACGTCCCTCAAAATGATGTTCTAATAAGAACAACAGCCACTCCTGGTGTCTGCAGTGCAGACATGATAAAAAGGGGGAAGTTCCTCAACAGCTCTGGGCTATAGAAAAGTCCCTCTGCTCTGAACGCGCCTTGTGTAGGCCCACCAATCAGAAGTATCGCTGCCTTACCCACAGGGTGCAAATCAATGTTAAAATTTTGAACATTATGAATTTTACCAGTTTCAATGAGCAAACTCGGGCATGGGCTGTGATTAGTGTTCATTTACATTGGTGCTCACACGTGTAAATAATGGCCAATACTCACAAGAATAGGCTGCTGGATAGGTCAGTGTGAGGCCTGGCCCTGTGTAGTTGTAAGTTATGATGTATGTCTTCTTCTGTCGGCCTGTTCCCTGATTCCCAGGGGTCTCCACAACGGGTTTTAGAGATTCAATTGGTGCCCTATGAGGGCACAGCAGCAATGGTTTTCATAATTAACCCGGCCTTGACCAGTCCTGTATGGAGACTGGACCGATCCGGTGTGGTCGAGTCAATGCTCTCCCTGACACAACCACTGACCCTCTGGATGGGAGCACAGGGTCAGTGGTTTTGTCGGGCTTATATGCATGCAATACATATAAATACTTTTATTATGGAAGGTGTGTACAGAGAAAACACAATAGATCCCAAAACTATATTTTACTCGGTGTAGAATGCAAGTTTTATCTGTGGCTGGTATAAATACACTAATTCACTAACATTGGTGCCACATAGGAGCAGATGGTGCTCTACGCCCATTCAGAGTTAGTGTGTATTTTTGTTTGTAAATGTTTTTATGTCGTTTAACTTATCGTCTGATGCCATGGGGTGGAGTAGCTCAGGAGATGGAGTGGTTTTCTAGTACTTGGAGATCGGTGGTTTAATCCCCTTCAATTACAGAAAGCATGTCTCGGTGCCCTTGAGCAAGACGCTGAACCCTTAATTGCTTCCTGAGTAATGGACAGCAGTTGCACTCACTGGTCTTACACGATAGGATGGGTTAGATGTAGAGAATTGCAAATGCCCCCTTGTGGGGCTGATGAGGGGAAATTCCTTCTTCTTCTTCCTCTTCTTCTTCGTTTGAGGGCCTGCAGTCAGGGGACACATACTTCTGGTGTCATGGTGAGGGGGGCATTGAATGTTTACAAACCGTAGATGACAAATTGTGGTGTTCTTCCCTTTAAATAGCATGTACAGAAACTCACACACACAAAGCCACATCCCCCGACTGCTTAAGGGTTGTCCTTTTTATTTTGGTGTTTGCTCTCCAGTAGCCTCCCCCTACATTAATTCATGCCTACCTCCTATGCTGGAGAGAGAGGTTCACCATGAAGCTCGTCCTTGGCTCTGGCGGCTTGTCGAAACAAGTGGGGAGAACATAGCACAAGGAGTAGTGTGTGAGAGGCCATCTCCATTGCAAGGTGACAGTGGGCCCACTTGTGTGCACCACTACAGGCTCTATAAGCATCGTAACACAGGCTGCCGTACGCCGGCACACACATGTATATATACATTTGTGTGTGTGAGATGTGCTGATCAGATTTCATTGTCGTGATATGAGTAGGGACCTGCCTGTCTGTCAGACGAATGGGAAAGGACGCCTCTCTTCCCTGTGCTATCAGCATCACTGACTATTGGAGACATTCTGTAGATCAATACCATCTCATGACCTTCCTGAGACTGTTCGTGGATGTGATGGAGAGAGACGGATGGCCGCTTTACGTGTCACCATTAGTCCCCACGTTGTGGCGGTGGATGATGACCTGGTTGGAGCTTGGGGGATTAAGGCCGGATGCCCTTCCTAATGCTTTGCAGTGGGTTTGAACCTGCAGCCTCTGGCTTGTCAGTTCTTGAGGTATATGCTTCATCACTGAGCTTACGGGGCAGAGATAAGCTACATGCTAAAGGAAGCTGGTCGCAATGAAAGAAGTTTGTTTTGTTTCTGCATGTGTGTGTCCTCGCGCGGTATCTTGTGCTGCAGTTTGAGAGAACAGGCGAGATCTAGGTTTGGAGGGCTGTGTGTGTCGGCTTGAAAATCTTGTTAAACGCTTTGCCATTAGCTGCCCTAAGATTTGTGTGGGTGAGCGGAAGGGCTGCAGGCGTGCTAGCGCGGCATGGTTGACGTGGATCAGCCAGCGAGAGCATGTGCGGGTGTTTGTCGATAATGCACCATGTGCTACCCCTCCTCCATTTCCAGTATTCTTCAAGGGCTGTCTTCTCCTGCTGCCATGGCAACAGAAAGTGACAAACAGAAGAGCTGTGGAAACGCTTGGACTGTGCTGAGCTGAATGGCGAGGCGAGCTGCCTTGATAGAAAATCAAATTACAGCCTCTGAATGGGCTCGCCAGCCTTCACTTGTGATGCCATTGTTGAAGCCACTGTAAATTTCAAGTGCAACAGGAATCCAGGAAAATAGTCCTTTATGAGGTTCATGTAGAACCACTGTATGTTCTTAGCATGATGCCCACATTGCAAGGTATCATATTTTTTCCCATTGCATCCATATCTGGAGGTTCATGGTTAAGTTGAAAATTAACATCTGACAATGCCTGGACCATAGTATGTAACCTCACTTTCCAGCATTGCACTGTGGGCTGATATCCAACATCAGGGGATGTGTCTAAATATACCTGCCCGATGTTACCGGAACAAGTAGCACAAATAAACTAATAATTCACAAAAATATGAATAATTCTGATGACTGAGAGCAGCTGTTTTGCCGGCACCGCTCTGTCATGTTAATAAGTGGAGAACACACCGCTAGTATATTAGCGGTTTTCACAACCTTCATTTTGATGTGTTGTGCTGGCAAACACTGTAGAGCAAATAAGACTGCACACCTATCTCCACATCAGGGTGCTCTGATCGAGGTAGATTCGCTTATTTTCCCTAATATTTGTCCCGACTCAGACACTTTTCCCTTATGAGAGCCTTCACTCTCAGCTGTGTCCTCTCAGCAGGCCAGCTCCATGGCCCTCCCTCTCCTCTCGCCCCTCGACATTCTCTACCGAGAGGCCCGGTGCTGCTACGACAATTCGGGGGACGTGTACCCAGTGCATGTACAAATGATGGGAAGAAGGATAAGCAGAAGAGAGTTTAAAAAAAGAGACTGTCATCTGATGATATTTAGGCAAGGTTTGGGTGTGTGGCCACAGGCACGTACAGATTGCCATTCCCAGAAATAACAAGAAGTCTCAATCGATAGCTGTTGGAGGGGTGAGGGTAGTATAGAAAGCCATTAAAGAAACCCACTGACAAATCAGGGCTCCGATATTAGCATTAAATTATTCTGGCTGTGGTCACCCTGCAGAGGAGACACTGTAAGATGACTGCACAGATTACCATGGTGACAGGGTGTTGAGATGGAGAGAGAGAGGCTGGTTTTGCTGCTTTACCCTTTTCAAAAGTACTGATCTCTTTTTCGTCATTGATTTTAGAAATGTAGCCGTTTTTGTTAATTACTGCACTTCTCTTTTGGAATGAAATGCTTTGTTGTCATACAATACATGTAATACATAAATGTAAAGGGGCGGCGTAGCTCAGTGGGTAGAGCGGTCGTCTGGTAATCGGAAGGTTGCAGGTTCGATCCTGCATACAGCATGTCGAGGTGTCCTTGAGCAAGACACTTAACCCCCAACTGCTCCCCGAGCGCCATATGGTGGCTGCTCACTGCTCCTATACAATAGGTTGGGTCAAAAATGCAGAAAAATCCAAATTTCCCCTTGCGGGAATGATAAGGGAATAATTTATTCATTTATTTATTTAAATCACACAATGATATAACAATAATCATAATAATCAATGATGATAATCAATGATATAAAATACTCATCATTGAAAAGGGCAGTGGGTTTCTCAATGTATTCACGCTATGCCTACTGTGTCCATCACTGATGTTTAATACCACTCATCTCTCCTATTGGAACAGTATTGGTGTTCTGTACATCCCAAACGTTTACTTTACATCAACCCATCCATGGTCTGTAATCAGTGGTGAAATGTGGGCAAGATTCGCCCACTCCTCACCTGATTATTCTTTGTTTATTGGTGTTGCTATTCCGAGTAACTGCTGTTCCCAAGATCCTGGTAATTGAAGTCCCATAGTTGTCTCGTTTGGTTGGCTAGCCTTGGAAACAGCCTAGCCAGAGGCCTGGTTTAGTTGAGCTTTTTTTCATTTTCATCCCCACTACCTTGTTGTCATTGAAGCCTGAGATTAATAGCCACCAAGATCACTGCTTGGTTTCTGGTCTCTTGCTTCAAGAGCATTCATAAATAGCAGTGCATGCAAGGAGACACAAACACAAGCACATACACTTGCACGTTGACTGACCGTCCACCTCTGCCATATTCAGTCAGTTGTGCCATGTGAATGCGAGGCATCCAGAAGGATGGCTGACGTCCTGTGGAGTATGTGTGCTCTGGTCCGTCATAAACAAGCCCAGCCTTCTGAGTCAAAGGGGCATGTGTCAGTGGCCATATCCAGCCTGCCTGACATTTACCCCAATTTAAAGCCTCAGAGGCCACGGCTGCGTGTCTGTTGCTGGTGTTTCTTGAAGGAAACAGAACTGCATTGTCAGTTATTGTCTTTTGCAAACAAGCCAGACTGCATACATTTCCCAGCCAGTGTGCTGAAATGCAGGTACCTCTCAGGTTGGAACGGGAGGTTTGCTGTTTTGAAAAAGAACAAAAAAAACCCAAAAAGATTTTGAATGTTAAGGTTTTTTTTAACAGTCCGGGGAGCTGGTTACCTTGACAACAACAGCAAGGGAGTGAGTGAGTTAGTGAGTGAGCATGTGAGCCCAGCTCGACGCAGCATGGCTGTGTCTGTGCTGAACAAACAAGTGCTGCCTGCTAACTGTGTCACGAGTGCTGCTGTCGCCGCCGTTGCTGCCTCTCAATGCAGCCCTCTTCCACCGCCGCCACCCCCCATCCCCATACTTCTATGCCTTCATTAAATATCAGCCTTTTATTTAGCGGGTTTGTTGTTGGACTGGTATCCACCCCTCCCAGCCATCTGGCTGCCTCACCTTCTCATCTTTCCTTATCTGGAAGGTTTTTTGTTTGTTTTTTTTCTTTGGTGTTTTTCAGCTTCTCCATTCTTCTCTGTATCTCCTCCTCAGTGCTTTATCACAGCCGCTTATTCCCAGCCTGCAGGCTTCAGCTTTACCGTGTACCAGTGTGTTTGGCAGTAAGATAACCGGCCCGTGATAGACAGAGCATGGGGTATGTGTCTATGTTTGGTGCTCTTGCTAGATGGGAGGGAGTGTCTGTATGCCGTGGTTTCTTCCTGCAGAGGCCAGGCAGCCTGATCAATAATGCAGATGTTTTTGAAGAGATGGGGGGAGCAATGCCAGTTTTAATTCCCCCTTTTCTTCTACCTATCCCTCCATCCCCCTTTTCCTCTCCTCCTATACCCCACCCTTCAGTGTCAGGTTTCCCCTCCAGTGTTTGGGCCGAGCAGATAGGATGACTGAATCTAATTAGCGAGTTATTACAATATGGTCTGATACCTGATGCTCTGACATACAACAGGCCGGACTTGGGCTGTCATATCAAGCGTCTGCTGCTCCCTGTTTTCCTAGTTCTGTATATGGACAAAGGTGGTCCATCATTGCCACCCTGGCGGGGAATTGTGTTTTGTTCCATACATGCGACCCATCATCTTACAGATAATATAAAAGCTATACCTTTATCAGGATATTAAAGAATGTAAGGTTAAATGGCGTCAAGAACAGATGCAGTTACATTTAGACAGAGAGCCTTTCGGGTTTATTACCATTTCTTTTGTGTGACACGTGGAATCGGTTGGCAGAACAAATGTCTTGAAATCACTTTCAGTATCTGTAATTTGTGTGGGAGGGGTTGAATGCAGAGAACAATCTCCACTGGCTTTGGTTTTGTGGAAAATAAATGAACATTACTGGATGGAGATACACTGGAAGATCTGTGTTGCCTTGAATTACTCCCAACACCAGGCCACAAGACCAAGGCATTGCTTCACAAGAACAATCACCCCGGGGGAGACCAAAATCAGTGTGCGTCCAGAATAGGCTAAAGGCTAAACCCAGTCAACCAGCTCTCCCATCAGTCTTACTTGCCATCATCCACTCAATTGACAGTAAACCAGACTACCTTTGACTGCCTCTGACTTCCAGTAGAGAAATGACCAACTTCTGTGTCTTCACTGAGACATGGCTGCGTGACAGTATCTTTGACTCCACTATCCAACTAGTTGGGCTAATCCCTCCTGTTGGACAGGTTTGCTTCATTTTCTAGGACCCCGAGGCACTTGACTGTGTGTTTCAACTAACAAAGAGTGGTTTAAAAACAGGGCAATCATCTCTTCAAACTGTTCAGCATTGGCAGTGCTTCTAGCAGTCAAACGTGGACCTTTTGATCTACCATGAGCATTCACAACTGTGATCATCATCATTGTTTAAATCCAGCCTTGCCCTAGCAGAAATGCTAATTCTACCAGAGCATTGTGGGAACTCCATTAAATAGTTCTCAAGATACAGACAGCCCACCCTAATGGCTTCTTAAACGTCACTTTAACCTGCCATGGTACTGCAGATGTGAGCAGGCTGAAAGCTATAATCTGGTGCAGCGCATCAACAAATTGTGACATGTAAAAAGTTGCACATGTTCACTAATAAATAAATATGTTTTCCTTACCACAGAGACTGCCTAAGAGAATCAAAATAACTGAAATCGGCTCATCTAAACGTAAAGTTTTTTTAAAAGGACGTTTTTTTTCCCCCAGCATACTATCCTTTACATGTGTGCTCCTTAGTGAGGATATTTGAACATATCTCAAAATGTTGTTCAAGGTGACAATGCAGGCTAAAATCTGAATTTTCGAGAGTTATGCGAGATTTTTGTGCCGCCAGGTTCTCCATGCATAT
>OMLC01075805.1:0-10869 GCA_900302585.1 Regalecus glesne
ATAATTACCAAGGGCTAAAGGAGCTAGACTGGATGTGAAAGGTGAAATCTACAGTATTCTTGGTAATAGAAGTATCAGGGCCTCTGACCCCAAACTGGGAGCATGACGGCAGCAGATTCCAGGGACATCTAGGGCCTCTGTCCAGAGGAGTGTATTCCTAAGCACAGCTAAAATGCTGCACGCAAACCCTCAAACTTACAGGCCTCTGGCAGGAGACCCGGGCTTGAGGCAATGACTTAGAGAGATTGTGTCTCCTTATGTCTGTGTGTGTGTATGTGAGTGTGTGCGTGTGTTCAGGGAGGGGGACTCGAACCTGTCTATGATGGGACACACATCAAGGCTAACATTTTCAAAGCTTCCGATGATGCCCTGCTCTAAAGCCTTGAGGTCAGCCAGCTGGTCATCAACCTGGATCATTTGCATGCAGCCCTGGAAGGAGCGCTGAAGAGGTGGTGTATGTGTATGCTGGAAGAAGCCTGTGGATAGATAATACAAAGGTACAAAGGTTAATGGACAGTGAAGAGTCAAACATCGGCCAATATGACCATTACTGATTTGAGGCTTATCAACAAGATACTACAAGTCATATGGCCCAGACTGGACAGCAGGTCGTCCACCACAGATGAAGGGTTGTTGTTACAACAATTATACATGGTTACTGCTGTCGCTTATGTAGTGCAGAGTAATGATGCCAGATGATGCGCTGTCTCAGAGCAGTCAGACATGGGACTTTATTCAACAAACCAACATATAGATGTTCACAGCACAAAGCCCCTCTATTCTTGTTTAAATACCTTGCAGACGCCCGCCCATACGGGGGTCTCCATATTGTCACGTGAAACACCCATTATTTGGCACATGTGCCAGATGCTAGATCGGCCGAATTGATCCCTTGCTATGTTTATCCAAGAAAACAGGATGCACACTGAGAATTTGGCAGCACCAATCCCGTCACATGATTCTGTCCAAAAAACAGGACACACCTTTTTAGTGACTACACACTTGGAGAGTTTAACAGCAAAAATGATCTCACATAATCCCTCAATGTAAACCCTTGATGTGAAAAGTTGAGTTTAAGAATGGAAAAAAACAAACAATGGATTCCTTCATCAGTCCCACAAGGGGAAATTTGGAATTCTCTGCATTTTAACCCATCCTATTGTATAGGAGCAGTGAGCTGCCACCATGTGGTGCCCAGGGAGCAGTTAGGGGTTAAGTGTCTTGCTCAAGGACACCTCCACATACTGTATGCAGGACCAGGGATCAAACCTGTGACCTTCTGATTGCCAGACGACCGCTCTACCCACTGAGCTATGCTGCCCCAGTTTACCCACACTGAACAAAGGTTCTAGGTAGTGAGTCAGACTCCTGCCTGGTGGGGGTTGTCCTCCACCAGGGCTGCTCCTTGTCACCTGTCCTGTCTGTGATGTTCATGGACAGGATGAGGAGGTGTAGTGGTGGAGGAGAGGGGTCGTAGTTCAGTGGACTGAGGATCACATCACTGCTGTGTACAGAGGATGTGGTTCTGATGACATCATCAGTCTGTGACCTCCAACAGTCTCTGGATCAGTTCACAGCTGAGTGTGGAGCAGCAGGGATGAGGATCAGCACCTCTAAATCTGAGACCATGGTTCTCAGCAGGACACCAGAGGATGGTCCACTCTGAGTAGGGAATGAGTCCTGACCCCAAGTGAGGGAGTTCAAGTCTCTCAGGGTTCTCCAGTGAGGGGAAGATGGAGCATGAGTTGGACCAGAGAATCAGAGCTGCAGGAGCAGTACTGAGTTCACTTGACCAAACCATGGTTACCAAGAGAGAGCTGAGCCAGAAGACAAAGCTCTCCATCTACTGGTCAGTGTTTGTTCCTACTCTGGCCATGAAAGCTGGGTCATGACAGAAAGAACAAGATCATGGATATAAGCAGCTGAAATGGGTATTCTCAGGAGGGTGGCTGATGTCTCCCTTGAAGATATGATAGGTCCAGTTATCACGAGGGACTCTGAGTAGAGCCTCTGCTCCTTCAAGTTGAAAGGAGCCAGTTGAGGTACTTTGGGCATCTAATCAGGAGGCCACCAGGTTACCTCCCAAATGAAGTTTTCCAGGCATGGCCAGCTGGGAGGAGGCCAGAGGATAGACTGAGGACCAGGTGGAGGGATTTTATCTGTATACTGTTCTGGAAATGCCTTGCGATCCTCCAGTCAGAGCTAGTTGATGTTGCAAGGGAAAGGAAAACTTGGAATTTCCGGCTGAAATCTGGTACCTCTGGGACTCAACCCCAGATAAGCGGTTGACGATGGATGGATAGATATTGATAAAATCCTTAGCGACAGTGCCAATTAATGACCATCTAGAATGCAAATATGCCAGATCTACCCACTAGACTATTTCTCATCATTTATAGAATGTGGACAGATGGATGATGATCTTTAAAGAGGCTGCAGTAGTTTACCAGCTCATGCAGATTTAGAATTTTCTGATGAACATGTTTTTTTAGCAAAGAGCCTTTCTTTTAAAATAATTTTCAGAAACCTTATTTGGTATCTTATCAATGTTCTGGATTGGTTCCTTTTAGAGATGAAGGACTAATGTTTGTCTGTCCCTTTCAAAGGCAACAGAAGCTGGTTCTAAGGAACAATTCTTCCAGTTTGTTCCAGCAACTACGATTGCTAATCCGTGGTCAAGACCAAGATTGTTTTCAGGTAAAATTTTCTGAACCCATACTGTTTTTTTCATTGGGTTTAAATAAATAAATCAAATAAATTGATTCCCTTATCAGTCCTGCAAGGGTAAATTTGGATTTCTCTGCATTTTAACCCATCCTATTTTATAGGAGCAGTGAGCTGCCAACATATGGCAAGAAAAAAGATGTGTTTTTTTTTAAATGATATACTCTGTGATGGAATGGGGATCTGTCCAGGATAGGTCCTTGCCTTCTCCCAATGAGTGCTGGAACAGGCTCCAGCATAACTCCATTACCTGGCTTCAGATAACCAGTTGAAATTGGATGGATGGATGTCTGTTCAACTATTAATATATAATTGTGAAACCAACCAAATTACCATGTAGTGTATTTCTCTCTTTCAGCTCCAGAGTATGTTCAGTCCAGAGGAGCGTTTGACAAGACACGGGGAGTTGTCAATTCGTCCTAAAGAGGATGTGACGATACACTTGCTCTTTGCACCCACCAGGGTGGCCTGTATGTTGGCCAAGCTTGAGATCAAACAATCTGGAGTACGGCCCTCACAGCCAGGGATCAAGTTTACGGTGAGAATCTGACTTTTATTTTACATCTCTCTGGTTTCTTTTATCACCTGCTATCTATTTTCCTCTCATCATTTTCTTGTTTTCTTTGTAACGTTTGCCTTTTTTTTCCTGACTGCTACTTCTATAAGCTTTTCATAAATCTTAAATGTTTTCTGCTCTGTGGTGTGTGTGTAGGTATAGACACACTGTCATTATTCTTTTCACTACTGATAATCAACTAATAATTCTTCTAAAGCTTGGCTTTAGAAGAAATGTGCATTAAGGATAACTATATCATAAGTTTACTCCCATGTTATCTCAGATTCCTCTTTCAGGGTATGGTGGCACCAGCAATATCATCCTGGAGGATCTGAGGAAACGAGCAGATGGCTATGTCACCACGCTAACAGGCATAGCTGTTGGCAAAGTCAGCAAGGTGTGTCTGTGTGTGAGGAACACTGGCTCCAGGGCAGCCTTCATCAAAGCTGAGGCTTACTCTGACATGCAGACGCGCTCCATCATGGATCCCTCTGTCATTAGCCTCTCCCCATCACAATTTGTCCTGAAAGAGAGAACGCAAGAGGTAGGACACCTTATTAAACTGATATTAAAAGATTATATTATTTGGCAGCTTGGTGGCTCAGCTGGTATACCACATTGGCTCTGGCCTTAATACATCATCCTGGATTGGATTCCAGCTTGGGACTTTTGTTGCATCTCTTTCCTTACACTCTCCGTTTGCTGTCTACGGTGACTCGCCTGTCAATGAAGCCTAGAATGCCTGAAAAAACATTATATTGTAGTGTAGGAATGAATGACTGTCAGAAGTTGAGGGACTTGAAATTTGAAGTTCAGACAAGAATACATTTTAAACAAGAGGGAAAGTTCAAGGTTTTGGCATAGAAGGTGTTTTTAAATTCGTGCAATCATTATTACATTACAGGCATTTAGCAGACACTCTTATCCAGAGCCACGTACATCAAGTGAGCAGTTGGGGGTTCCGTGTCTTGCTCAAGGACACCTCGACATGCTATATGCAGGGCCAGGGATCGATCCTGTAACCTTCTGATTCCCAGACAACCGCTCTACCCACTGAGCTATGCCGCCCCCCTGATTCAGTGTCAGCTTCTTAAATCCTACTAGGTGGTGCCTGTCTGTCATATGAATGCTAATCCTGTAATGTAGCCCTCTCAATGTGTGCGTATGTGTATGTATTTCTAGGTGATCACAGTACTTCTCAAGTCCACCCAGCGAGAGGTGTCTCTGTGTCAGTCAGCAAATGCGCTGCTCGTTACTCTTTGTTTTTTCTGTGGAGATGAAGTTTCCAGGCAGCAATACCGGAGGTCAGACATGGCGACAATTATTTTGTTTATTAAAGTGAATTTTTTTGACATTAGCATTTGGCGAAACACAATGAGGGAAAGTAAAGAATAGTTATTCAATCAAAACAATCTGATAAGTTCATTGGCTGGTTTGGGATTCAAGACGCAATTTGTTACATTTATGTGATGTGGAAGTACTGTTTGCACAATGAGACCCCCACATGGGAGTTCTTCTCTAATACAATTTTCTTTATTGTTGAAATGAGTATTTTAGAGAAATTGGTTTTGAATTTTCTCATTCAGCCAAGTGTTACCATTCACTGCCCTAGTATATCCTGCAGGACAATGTTTTTCTTGTTTGGCTAGTTGCAATAAGAGATGGCATATGAGCTAAGCTATAATTTAAGATGACATAATACTCCCAAAGCATTGATAAAAGCATACCCAATTGGCATTGAATTGGATTAAAAAATGTTTCTGTTTATTTATTAATTTTTGTTGTCTTTATTGTTTGCCCATTTATTCTGTGTTTTCCCCCCCAGGTTGTTGCAGAGTAAGGTGGAGAGTGGAAAGAAGATTCTTTCTGAGAATAGCATACTGAAGAATATTGAATTCAACACAAAGTTCTTAGGAGAGGATCAGATTACAGAGGGTAAGATATTTTGTAATGGATCTTGGTTTGCCCGTTGGAGAGTTGAGATCTGGTTAGATTTGGTTGAAGTGAGAAACTGATGCTAGAAGGATATGAGCAAAAAACATCTGAATTCTGGATAACTTCATTGTTTTCATTGCTACTCATTTCATAACAAAACGATAATACCAGAATCTAATTTCCTCCAAAAAAGAGCCTAAAATGTGTTGCGTGGTAACGGATTTCACTGATGTTGATCTTCCCCTGTAGCCTATGACTTGCCACAGAGACCGAATGAAGCCCAAATCTTCTATGGGAATATGAGTAAGGTAGTCCTGTCGCTGATGGGCAGCACAGAGAGTTCAGATACTGGCGAGAGTGACCACACTGAGCCCATGGAGTCATCTATTAAGCAGGACTTGGAGACAGACAGGTACCATCATGTACATGAGCTGTTACTGAAACAAAACATGCAAGAGCCTACTGTATCTTAACCATAGCATTTTAAAAAGACCACTTAGGGAAGACGGGAGCTGGCAACCATTAGGCAAGGCCACAGACAAGAATTTTAATATTAGTGCTATGATTTGAGAATTGTATTGCAATTTCATAATGATAGTCATCCCCAAAATTTAATAATGCCTTTTACATATGTTTATACTAGGGCTTAGCTAATTGACAAATACATCTGGAATAGGTAATGGGCTGAATTATTCACAGGAGGAATTTACATTTCTTTATAAAGTCCTCTATTTTGGAAATTAAAATTTCATAAGCATCCAACATGCATAGGCAAACAAGTACATATGCCACAAATACAATTCAAAATGGATCAAGGGCTTCATTCAGCATATGTAGCCTACATTGGACAACACTAGCCCCTACATACCTATGGTCATATAGGGCTTTATAAGCTTTTAGAGTAAGGCCCGGGCCACACTTCCTACCTGATTTACTCTGTGCACCATGGAAACGCTTTTCTTTTCATTTCGTTGCCCATTTTAACAGGTTCGAGTGGTCAGACAGCCTGAGTTGTGTTTTTATGTAGAGTTTTGGCACTGAGCCTATTTTCTCTGCTTTAAGCTTCTTGGTAAAAGTAGACTGCTAATTGTCAATATACATCATACATTACATAATTGAGAGTTTTTACTATAATTTCAATGTCTATATCTGTAGAATGTCACAGACAAAAAAAAACATTTTTTAATCATTAGCCGCAGCAAGCTAGGCAAAATTGAATTTTCATTAGATATAAAGAAATGAAATATTTGATTATTGATGGCATTTATCAAAGGAAAGCTCAAAAGTAAAAAGATGGGACTGGTGGTAGCAGCACCTCAGCAGCAATGCTGTCTCTGTTGACATTACACTTGTGAAAGTTTCAGCAGTAAAGTAGCTGTCACACACGGGTAAAGGTAAGCAGTGTGGACGAGGCCTAATGTGGATAATGTGTCAGCCATGCAGATTAGCTCTGTTATTCCCCCTTGTTTTTCATTTTAAGGCTGTAAGCAACAGCATGGTTCATTGGAGCAAAGTGGATTAGTTTTTTTTTCTCTGAAAACAGGCAGACAAGAAATTTGTTTCAGCCAAAGGTTATCATCAAATGGAAAAATCTGCTTATCCATCTCACAATAAATTGCCAATTGCTAAATGAATAGTTGCCAGTGGTGGGTCTGAAAATATTGACATATTACTCATAGGGATGGGTACTGTATTCAACAGGCACCAGCGATAAAAACTGTTGTATTGATCAATTCTGAGATTAATGGTTCTGCTGTTGGTATTGGTGAAATATAAAGAAAATATTTAGGCTACAAAAACATCCTAAACATTTTAGCTCACCAGCTCCATTTCTAATTTACAATAAGATCAAGACTAGTGTGTTCTTGAGCAAGACACTGAAGTTTTAAATTTCCCCTTGCGGGACATAAGGGAATCCATTTATTTTTCATTTGAGACATTATGCAATTCTACTCTGTTTTTGCTTTGAAGTGTGGGTAAGATTTCAAATGGGAAGAGGAGGGGGATTATAGTGGTCTGTGAAGGATTATGAGGGACAAACGTCTGCTTCCAAACATTACAGATCCTGTTTTTTAAGTCATACCTTCTTCTAGGTAATAAGAAGTTTATAAAAATGTGTTTCCACTGAAAATAAATAAATAAATGATTCCCTAACTTACTTAAAATGCAACTAATAACAAAGCACTAATTAGACAAAATATTGTTGGTCTGCAATTTTGGGGTTATCTTTGTTTATATCAAATAGTGTAAACATTTTCTTTTGTTCCAAATATCTTTTCCTGCACATTTGGTCTGAGCTGATAACTTAAGTGTATAAAGAATGTAATACTGCTCTCTATTTCCCTGTGGTTTCGCAAATAGTAATTTGTCCCTGGATGTGCTACCCGTGAAAGGACCCCAAGGTCTGGCCCTAAGAGTGGCAGAACCATCCCATAAGGTAGCATTTTCAATGTAGCTTCTTTAATAGACGATATGCTCTCAATACATTTTTGATTGCATCTTTTATGGAAGACAATGGAAAAGGATTTTGCCTGAATTAAATGGACTATGAAGTTTTGAGTGCTGAGTCTCTCCCCTAAGGCTTCAGAGTCCTCGGACAGGCAGCAGGAATCTTGGTCCGTTCAGCCAGAACATCTTGTCCTCACTGCTCCCACCATCAGTAAGTAGCAATTTGGGTTCTAACATGAATTGAAATATAGCATTGTTTCGCTGCAATTTTAAGTTCTACTCATGTATTTCAACGCTTTGCTGGGGTTGGGCCGTTTTTGTTTGTTTTTGCTTTTGCCGTCATTGGGCAAACATTTCATAGCCGTTCAGCATATTGTAATTTAAGAGTTGCGAGGAGAGTTATGGCCAATCATAGGTCTTTTCTGAGGGAGGGCATTTGTATTGGCTATTCTTACAAATGCAGATCCATGTGTCAATTCACATTCATCCTGACCTACTGGTTGCTTGTGGAATAGTTCAAGAGATTCACTGATTTCCCGGCTGCGCTGTTTCCAACCACGGCCAGAAGTCCATAGCTAGTGGGTCGTAATTGGCTAAGCCTCACACTGGTACAGGGGTTAGGTTGGATAAAGTATTCTGGGTTCACTAGTGTCCCCCTCTGGGTGGTCCAGGCCTCTTGGTTAAGTGAGCGGAAAGTACTCTGCTTCATTCTCCTCTGACGGCCAAGCACTGTGCTTTCCCCACCAGACCGTAATGTATAAAATAGTGAGTGCTTGTTGTCATGTGACTTGGAGGAGACGCATGCTACGGCTTCCTCCTTCCTGTTGACCTTCTAGAGAGGTATCAAAGAGACTGACCCAGCAGTAAGCAACTCGTGGAATTCAGGTGGGGGAAAAGGAGGATACAAGAATAAAAAATAATATTCATGTTCTCTATTGCAGCTTTAAAGGGGTCTGATTTTTAAATCCTGCTAACATGAACATGGGATAAGATTCTGGAATAAAATGTTACAATTTCATTCATCAAACACATCGATCCAAAGCAACCTACCTTTGAGAGTTTGTATAACGCAAGCGAGAATGTAGTCAGGAGTGAACAATGTGAGTAAGTGCCCTAAAGCTAATCTCGAGTCTGACAGGATGTAGGTGCCATCAGGCAGTGACCAGAGGAAATTATATGATAATGATTTTCACCATCTGCAGTCTTTTGTTGGCTTTGCTAAATAAATCTTTATTACAGATCACCAATGCTTATATTGTTATTGTTCTAGATGGTGCAGCCACTACCAGGCAGGTTCAGATCCGGAACAACACATCCAGACAGCTGAGTTTTGAGTTGTCCTGGCCTGCCCATTGCCTAACCATCACCCCCCAGCATGGAGTTATAGAGCCACAGTAAGAATTCACTATCGCTCTTACATACCACAAACTGAAGATGTAAAGGTGTGTAATGTAATAGCATTAAACTTGTCATCAAAAAATAATGTTCATTGTCTCCCTACTGCCAGAAGTATGCTTCTAGTCAATTTTATAGCCCATTATCACAAACTAAAAATGGGCTTCAGTGGACTTTACATTAACACAACATCCTGTCCTTAGACCCTCACATCAGATCAGAAACAACTCCCTTAAAAACCATTAACAGGAAGAAACCTCAGGGAGAGCCACAGAGGAGGATCTCTCTCCCAAGACAGACAGATGTGTGATGGATGATGTGTACACAGAATAAGACACACTTTACATCATACAACATGATCACGATAACAGAATTCTTATTGAATTAAAAAGATAAGAGTACTAATAATTATAACCTCCTTCATAATGAAGATATTAATCAATGAATATCTAAAATCCAAACACGCCAGATCAAGCCACTAGGCCAAGATTCATCATATGTTGCATGTGGACAAATAGACAGGTGGATGAGGATCCTTAAAAGAGGTGAGAATAGCAGCAGACAGATCAGTTTAAGCATCATAATCCAGACCACTACACTGGCACCAATTACAGGTCTCCCAGGTTCATGTGAGGTCACATACATAGAAAATGAGGACAACAAAGGAAACGTGCAAGGAGTCTTAAACATGTTATCATTTGTGTGATGCAGCTTGATCCTTTAATCCGCCAATAGATGGAAGGTTGTGGAATGATACTTGCATAAAGGGAAAATGTCAGGATGGCTTTCAGACCTACTAGCATTACCTACCTACCTTTGATGCAACTATTTCCCCACTATCTGTTTTTTTGTTAACCTAGGTGTCACCTGCAGGTTCTGATCAGTCCCAACCCCTCGCTAGCCACCAAATCTGCACTACTACCATGGAGTGGACAAATTTATATCCAATGTGACAGTCATCAGAAGGTATAAGATATCAGACGAGCTGACGTGAATAATGTTGAATCCTTTTTGAATGTTAATTACTTCATGTTGGTACTCTTTTTGTCACTGGAGAATGTCATCTGCTAAACACTGGAAACATATGTTGTTTCAGTCCATCAAGGTTCAGATTCGTCAGGATTTGACTCTGGACGTTTCAGCAGCTCCCGCAGATAGGACCCTGTCAGCATTGACTCCACAGGCTGCCACCCCTCTCTTGCCTTTGGTTAGGACCCGCAGCCAGACTGGTCAGCCCTTTCTGACCCCACAGCCCAAAGCACTGGTGGAGATCAGCCACAAAATGATTGTCTTCCCTGCTACTCCCTCTGGGGAAACTTCAGGTAGTAAAGAAGATTCCAAGCAGCTTGAATTATAATTCAGGCAAAGGTATAATTCAAATAGACCAACTCTGGATCCCGATAGAAAGGGATTTACAAACCAGGGTTGTACTGCTTTGCTTCAGAAGCCTGCCTGGAGGTGGAAAATGGAGAAGAGGAAGTCAGGTGGTACTTATCATCCTTTGCCCCTCCATATGTTAAGGTACTCCTCCTATATGTCACGTTTATTCATTTATTTTCTGCCACTCATCTGTTTATTGATCAGTTTCTTCAGTATCCCTTTTCTTTTAATATTTTTTTAGAGAAGACCTTTATTTTGCAGTTGTATTCCAGTTTCTGTGTACTTCTTCCTTTCTGCTTTCTAAATATATTATTGATGTGTCTTCTTTCCTCTTTTGGTAGTGCAGTTATTTTCTCTGTGTGTCTGTTAGTATCTGTTGCTGTTCTTTGAATGCATAGATTAAGCTAAACACCATATTCTTATCCTTATTC
>OMLC01075884.1:9044-23257 GCA_900302585.1 Regalecus glesne
AAACAACTGTTTCATAATGGACGTTGCAACGCACACGCGGGCAGTAACCACATTGAAAAGGATGCAATCCAGGGCTACTTGGGCCCATTCGGTCTGGTCAGACTGAAACCGAAATCTGCCACTTTCTGCTCTTCTTATGAGAGGTCCGTGTTGCGTGTCACGACTAGTCCCCATATTGTGTGGGGACACGGACTTAGATGGAGCTTGCGGGGTTAAGGCCAGATGCCCCTCCTGACACCCCGTAGTGGGTTTGAACCTGCTGCTTTGACACTCCAGTTCCATCTTCCCATGAGCCAATCAACTGGGTGGAGAGGTTGGACTGACGGGCCGGACCCGAGCAAGGGAAGTAGTGCAGTTCTCGGGGTTTGATTTCCACTGGTCCACCACTCACATTTGACTGTGAAACGTCTCTGGCCGGGTCATGAGAGACAATCGTGCAGGGAGGTTGAATTATTGCGCAAAACTAGAGGCTGATGCAACCCTCGAGTTTAAATGTGTGTTCACTGCATGTTTCTCCCATTCCACTGACAGATGCACTGTTGTGCACCAGTGTCCATCTTTAATGGGATTAGCTCTAGATTAGAATGACAGAGCTAGCCCTGATTAGAGATGAGTACAGTAAGACCAATCACCACCTCCTCTATCATCGTAGCTTATCACCGCCTCTCTGGTCTGCATGTGAGACCGTGAACCGATGCACTTTGGGGATGATGCGTCTACAGGCCTGTTTGACCCCAAACCAGACAGAGAGCAATCAATAGGCCCATCACATCCCTTCCTGTGTGAACTAACCGCTCCAATAATAATCATGATAATTGTTCGCTTATCAGTCCCACAATGGGAAATTTGCATTTCTCTGCATTTCACCCATTCTAATGTATAGGAACAGTGGGTACCCGTCGAGGATTCAGTGTCTTGCTCACGGACACCTAAACATGCTCTCTGCAGGACCGAGGATCAAACGTGCAGCCTTCCGATCACCAGATGACCGCTCTATCCACTGAGCTATGCCGCCCCAACCTCTCCTTATTGAGAGACATGCAAGGACATATCAGTTTGACCTCAAGCAAGACACGGTGACACCCCTAACCTGTGATAGATTTGGCATCCTATACAGGGTGTACCCCATCTTTCGCCCAATGAGGACTGAGATACAATATCAGTTTGGACAGGGTTTTATCTCTCTGACACACACACACACACACAACATTGTCGATATGAAAATTCACAGGAAAAGCACAGTTCCTAATAAAGTGTCACTCTGTGGTGAAAATATTCTCCATTGCTTTGTCATACCTCTGAGCCATCGCAACAAGAAGTGGTCATGCTGGGCTGGAAGCTGGGGGAGAATGTCTTGTATCCGCTCTCTGAACTGACGCAGAAAGAGCAGAAGGAGAGAAATGGGAGAGAGAGAGAGAGAGAGAGCATTTTAAGAGCTTTGGGATGGGATCGTGAAGATCTGCTGAATGTCCCTACTGGTCATTCTACCACAACAGATAAAGGGCTAAGGAGATATCGTGGATGACACTGTTAAGATGTCTCTTCACCACTGTGACATTTTCTGGCTAAGGTAGTTCTCTGAATTTCAAATCCCCAGCTTCCATCTCCTAAGGTCATTATCCTGTATCACATGTTAGCGAATGTAACATATGGCCATGTCCACATTAGAACGCCCACCACTGGATGTGTACGGGAAGTATATCTAAGACACATTTTCACAATTTTCAGGTTTAAGCTGATTTCACTTGAAATACTGTTTAAACTTGCAAGTTACACACGTCTGAAAATTAACAGATAACAACTTGGTGTCAGACACAACCCCGGATGGGGAAACTGTGACATGGACCACATTTTATAATGAGCATCTGTAAACGGTGATAATAAATACTTCATAGGGCACATACCAGCTCTCACAACACACTTGCTCATATTGGCGGACAAATTAGAAATATCAGTCGTGTTTACATGCTTTAGCAAAAGAAAAGTCTAAGAAAAACAGAATCAAAATACGAATTTAGACCTGATATGACAGAAGTTGAATATTATAACAAGAGAAAACCTTAAATGCTTAAGGTTAAGGGGAATTACAAGCAGTCACTTCCTCTTTCTCCTTTTTGAACAATTGCTGGACACCGAGAGTTTTTGTTGCGTTATGTTCAAACTAAGGACATTTGAATTTGAAAGAGGCTAAGGTCAGGATGTGAATCCCTGGGACTGTCTAGTCTGTTAGGATAACGAGTAGGAGGGGGGGGGAAGTAGACACTGTCCAGCATTCCAAAGAATAAGACCATTACCAAGACGTCTGCTCACGCTAGGAAGCGCGTTGGAAGACCCTATTAGAGGCTTTCAACTAATTTAATAGTCCCCATTCACACATATCACGAAGTGTTGACGCAACATGTCTCAGGAGATAAGGTAACGGTCACTGACGACACGCGTTTCCCTGACAGGGGGGATGACAGTGCCCTGTGTCCCTCTCAAGCACCGCCGGTGGGAACATTCTACTTGGATTGTTATTCCTACCTGTTGTAGCGCTTCAGCCTGCTTGGCACTCAGGTCTCCTACCCTGCCACTCATCGCGGCTGCAGAGGGCAAAGGCTGGTTAAAGAGGCTGATGTTTCTCTTCTGTGTAATCCCGACCTGGGAGGAGGAGGAGGAGGAGTGACGCCGACCTGCGAAGACGTCGGTCGCTGTCATGTGCGCCGCTCCGTCAACCGGCGGCTGTACGGAAAAGTAAATACACCAGAGACACGCCCACAAACACCGCAGCACTACGGAGTACCGTTAGGATCAAAAGTCAAATACTGAATGGTTAATATGAATGATCATATGAATGATGACAGTAACACAATATGCCTTTACAACGACAGTGCATGTTAACTGTTGATTTCCATTTAAATACGCCACATTTAGCCACCTGCTGTGCCGAGCAATAAGGGGGTTTATTTGGCTCAAGGACACTTCGACACGCTTTCTGGAGGAACCGGGTATCGAACCACCTGAATTGTTCAATTACCAGACGACCTCTCTACCAACCGAGCAATGGTTCCCCACAGTGAATAAATTAATAGTGAATGTATATAATATGATAATGAACAATGATGAATCTTGCTCAAGATTCAAGGTGTTTACTGTCACAATGGCTGCACAAGTAGAGTCTGGTGAAATTCTCAGGCCGGGAGACTCCATTACAGGAACATGAGATAAAGACAGAATAAAGTGAAATAAAGACATATAATAAAAGGTGTGTGGGCATACACTTGCATATGAAGCAGTAGGTGCAGCGGAACACAGCTACGAGTAGAAATCAATCAGTCAAGTACAAAAGGCAGTAATGGAGCATCATATGTGATCAGTCCTCGGAGACACTGCACATCAGGAAGTGGTCAGGTGTCACAGAGATGATAAGGTTACACCTGGGGTTTGTGTGCAGGTCATTTATTAAGACATCTCATGAGCTGAGGACAGAAGCTGTTGGGGTG
This sequence comes from Regalecus glesne, assembly GCA_900302585.1. Lineage (NCBI taxonomy): Eukaryota > Metazoa > Chordata > Actinopteri > Lampriformes > Regalecidae > Regalecus > Regalecus glesne. Next base: position 12,527 of record OMLC01075884.1, read on the forward strand.
TGTTCTGAGAGTCCTGTGTCTCCTCCCTGAAGGCAGCCAGCAGGGAGAACAGGTGAAAGGGAAAAAGGTCGTGGACAGGCTTGAACTCAAAGCATGTTTCGTTATGATCAAATAACATAAGCAGCAGGACTTCCTGTTAACCACTTGAATCTTTGAGCCTCCGTAAAGACTTTTAATATGTAAAGTGATGACTTTTCTTTGGAAGGAGGTCAACCGAGTATATACATATAAAAAAAAGCAAAAGTAGCTGGGTGCTGGCAAGTCAAAATACTAAATGTCAGTTCAGGGATCTACTCAAGAGGTAAGCATTGGGAGCACTCGGGGAAATGATGATGGGATAGTCTAATAAAGATAGAGCATAATTCAATCACGGTGGGCTGCACTGACGTGCATGAGTTCACATACTGTGGATTAAACAAAGGGGCAATTCACTCCGAACAGCAATGAGTGTAGTCTGAACCGAAACCAAGTGGGGCACAGGGACATTGTTGGTGTCACGGTCATGGAATTCAGCACATAGTAGAAATGTGCAGAAAACTACAAGCAGTGAACAGTGCAGGGAATGACAGCCGCACACTAATAGTGCTGGTCAATGCCTTCACGCACGCTCAATAATCCAGGTAAGGAAATCACAAACAAGATGAATCAATTCATTTGTACAGAATGTTAAGGTATCGGGTTCGAACCCCGGCCCAGGTCCATTCCCTGTGGGGTTTTTAGGTTCTCCCTGTGTCTGTGTGGGATTCCTAAGGGTGCTTTGGTTTCCTGCTAACCATCAGAAAGACATGTGTTTTAGGGTTAATACTCCTCCCTGCACCCCTGAGAAAGGCCGAATGGAAGAAAGAGCCGTGTCCCTGTGTGCTGTAGCTGCCCCATCCTATACAATAGGATGGGTTCAATGCAGAGATCCAAATTCCCTGTACGTGTTTATCATGATAAATGAATAAAGCTTTGTACCCTTCTCCCGTCTTGCACGTGTTCCCTGTTTAATGGCATGCCATAAACACGTTGATGCTATCTACAAGCCTGTGTAACAACGAAATTGTGCAACTATTTACGCAATCTGATCTGTGCAATATCGTTCACCGCTGTGCAGAATGGTTAATGCACCACAACTGGTTTTATAATAGCCTACTTATAAAACCACCCTGTTTTGTAACCCATCGAGTATTGCTCATGTAATCATGCTCCATTTCCCTTTTCATAACCTTACACTATTAATTTCTAATATCCTCTCTTCGGCGAACCAACATACACTGTGTGACTGAAAGCGACGTTACGAGTGAATCATGATTTCTTGTATGTGATCATGTAGTTGACCAATAAAACTACCTCCATCTCTCTTATCAGCTTTTCTGATACGTTGACCCATGCTCCAGATATCATAAGAGGTTCTTTTTCCATCCATCCCTGCATTTTTATGACCATGGATGGGGGGAAAAAAGTCAAACGGAATAGCAAATTCTGGGGGGTTTATGCTTGGTCACATATACCAAACTCATTATTCAGGAACATTGTTTTACCTGGATTCAATGTACAGGACAAGAATCCAAGTGAAGGGTTTTATCTTGTTTTGTTGAACAATTTTGTTTCCACTAAATACGACATGTAAGAACCCAAATATGCAAATAAACAAGCTTTCATAGTTGTACATTTCCCCCATTGATGAATATAAAAGAAAAATGCTAATGTAAAATATATACATCTCAAGGTCTGGAGTCAAGGTCAAGGTCTGGAGTCACCACCTTCTCCAATAATGCTCGAGTTCGAGAGTAAAGATAATGTTACCAAGATGCACTGATTGACACTAAATAAAAAAAGAGTTCTTTGGCTGTAGATGTTGATTCACTGTACACAGAGAATAACACACAAACAAAACAAAAAAAATAAATTCTGGCTAGAGAATAAAAGTTTTCCTCCAGCTTTAGTCATTTGGGATCAGTCCCAAAATGTTTCTTTTAAATATCCCCCGTGATGGAAAGATCTTACTCGTAGTAATAAAACGGAGTCCCAAATCAAGCCTTAGGGTTTGATTTTAGGGTTTAATTCAAAATCACATTCGCCTCCTCGCTGGAGCAAGCTGGTAGATCAGAGGACGGCGCTCCTCCTTCTCAGCTGGAGCTGCCGCCTAGTGGACATTTGGCACAAAGCGTTCACCAACCGCCGTAAAATGACGCAAACAAATGGTTTAGCCGGGCTATTTGTGTCTGATCATGAATTGAAATAGAAAACGTTGACTTCATGTTATCCTAATGACTTATGATGCACTTTTAAACTTCATTTAGTTAGTTTGAATCGATAGATTAAATATCATATCATAATGACACATGTAAATCACACTATCCCTTCTGAATTATACATAACCCCAAATTTGAGGCGGTTATACTAACAACGCAAGACAATATAAAGAAATACCCCAAATTAGACCCGTAACCTTTAAGGGGTCTTCTATTTATCCTGTTTTACGCACATGGTACTCCTGTCACCGATGCATAAACAAAAGCGCACACATTTTCCGGTATACGCTTTTCCGGCCCAGACCGGAAGTCATGTCCACTTGTTTACATCGAGGAACCTGGTGCCAGAGAGCTGAAGCGGGTCCCTGCGACATGACGGGCGACAGTTGATGGTGGATATTGATTCGTTGGAATTTCTTCATCATCTCTCGTCTTGTCAGCAGGGGACCATGGCGTCAGGGTGCTGCTGGTACTGGCTATGTGTAACGTTCTGGCTCCCCGCCGCCCTCTGGACGGTTGCGCTGGTCGCGGCTGAACAGGTGGCTTTGGTGGAGGTCTACGTGGAGGAGCATGTGGAGGTCAGAGCGGTTCTGCAGGGGGAGGTGGTGGAACCGGGTCGGGACGGCAGCAGCATCACTTCCAAAACCAGCGAAAAGCACAGAAGAGACCTGGAAGGAGATCTGATACTGGTGAGGGGTGATGCTTTTGAGAGGTTTTTTTGTCACAGTAGGCATACAATGAAATTATGTTAGACGACTCAGAAACGAGCAGCAATAGAAAAACGAGGTAAAAACAAGATCAAGCCCAGAAAAAAAGACAAATAAAGATAAATGTATGGAGGGAGCATCCTCCATCTACATCAAATAAGGCACTTGAATGAGACCGGTAAGCAGTGATGGTACAGACAGTGCAGTATAAAAAGGTATTATGCAAAGGAATGTCATCCTTCCATCTATCATCAACCACTTATCCAAAGTCAGGTCATGGAGGTATCAGTTCCAGCAGGGAACCTCAATCTTCCCTTCTCCTGGCCACATCAACCAGCTATGACATGAGGATCCTGATGTGGTCCAAGGCCAGGGTGGAGATATAATCCCTCCACATGGTCCTCAGTCTACTCCGTGGCCTCCACCCAGCTGTAGGTGTCTGGAACACCTCACTAGGGAGGAGATCAGGTGACCTCCTGACTAGATGCTGAACCTCCTCCACTGGCTCCTTTTTATGTAAAGGAGTAGCAGCTCTACTCTCGAGTCTCTCGTGGATGACTGGACTATCAAACTTACAGGTGCAGGATGAAGAGCCCCGGGGGAGTAGAGAGAAAGCTGAGGATGAAGCTGCTGGGCAGGAGCCATGGATCGGGTTGGTGCCTGTCGAGATGGAGGAGGGAAAGTCTCTGACTGGGAACCAAGAGTCCTTTGCTGATGGTGTTGTCAGTAAAGTGAGTAGTCGATATGGACCAAGTTTTTTTGTAAATCTTTGGCCACAGGAGTATAGTTTGCATGCCCCAGAGAATTCTCTCCTTACTTTTGATTTCTTATAATGTGAGGTGGTTGAAGCATATGTTACTGTTGCAGCCACTGTAAAATCCGGTGGGCTCACTTTCAGTACAAGGAAGACTAAAGAACAAGTATTATGTTTGTCTTTGCTAGATGAAGCGAGCCTTGGTCCTAGGGGCCTCCGCACTCATCATTCTAGCTCTCAACCAGAACACTGTCAGTGAGGTAAGACCATACAAACTAAATAGAGTTGTCAAAATGTGAGATGTGAAAGACAATAGATGCTACACTCCCCATCACATAACCTGTTTCCATTACCCCTTTTCATATGAATGTACCTTGGACTGTTGCAGATGGATCTCTCCCAGGTCCTGTCAAAGCCAGTCATCATCATCCAGACGTCCGAGAATGTCACCAAACTGATCGGGGCCCTCCTCATGTATGTGGCCCTTTTTTCTGCCTCTGTTTTATAGGACAGTTGAGAGAAAGACAGGAAAGGCAGGGGAGAGAGAGGGGATGATATGCAGCAAAGGGCCGGAGTCGGATTTGAACCCGGGGCACTGTGGTAATGACTGAGCCTTATGTGATATGCACTCTACCAGGTGAGCCACCAGGGTACCCTGATGTGGTTCCTTTTATGACAGCATTGATCACTGTTAGTGAAATCAGGGCTGCTTAATGCCGATAACTCCAGTACAGAGCTATAAAGATGCAGCTATGACCTCGGGAGGTGCTGTAATTTCACTGACGCTGACCTCTGGTTTCAACTATAAATGTGATGAAAGCGTAGGCTGGGTATGATCTCATTGAGATACTGTAAAATATTTATTCATTACTTTGGAAATGTTGGAATGGATATGCGATAATCTGAGACCTGCTCCGTCCGTTTGAATGCATTCATAAGGGCTTCATGTATCTGGAGGGGCAACTTGGTAACAGTGGTTTGATTTCTCTACAGGGGCCTTCACGCAACAGCAAAGGTCACATATAAAACCGTTCTACAGGACAATCTCGTGAGTTACCGTGCTCATTTTGACTCTGAGTTCGTCATGACAGAGGTACTGGTTAAAGTGGATCGTCTGCTCTATGGCATGTCTTTGTGTGCTCCGACAGGGGGCCACCCTGACGCTGTGGTCCAGTTGTGGCCGCTCCAGAGGCGGTCTGTACGGAGAATGGCAAGGGGTCATCTGCACTGGAGAGACCAACTCTCAGGTCCAGGTGAGGGAGTGGGGTAGATGAATAGACTTCTGGTTTAAATTGAGGCCTAGAAGCACTCGAAGAACTAGAAGCACTTGTAGAGCACTAACAAGCCGTCTTCTGCCATGATGGATAATGTCACCATAGCACTTTTTCAGCAGTGAGACTATACAAGTGATCCCTTAGGCCTGATAGACTGGTTTTGACTTTTGAGTGTTCGTATTCTTCTATAGATTTGCATTTTTTATATAATTGACGGTACCTGATGAGTTGGCATGCTAGCGGAGTGCAAAGCTGGGACACTGTGATGCCGTTTTTTTTTTGCTGCAGTGGCCTAGCACCGTAATTTCCCCCTGTGGGATTAATAAAAGAATATCTTATCTTATTTTATCTTATCAGTTCCACTCATTGGACTGATGGAGACTAGGTCTTATCCGCCTCGTGTAAAGTGTCATTAATAGATGTTGCTATCGATTTCTTTCTGGGAAAGTGTAAGGTTATCCATCTGTTTGTGTTGTTTTCCTCTTTTAGAAGTACTTGCAGCAGCTCTGGGACACTGTTCTCCTGGTGGCCCTCATCCTCAGTACAGGGGTCATCGTTCAAGCTCGCTGGCAGTACCAGGAGAACCAGCTTCATGATGATTTAGAGGTACATGTAATACATTTACTGCTGTTATTGAGCGTTACTTTCATCTACTACAGTCTCCAACGTTGGGCCACGGTAGCTCTGGGGAAGAGCACATGCTTCAGGAACATACAACTTACGGAAAGAAATTTGGTCTCTTCTTTACAGAATTTCCACGACAAATTCACAGTATTTGGCTACCTTTGCATTATTGCTAATGAATACAATCACAATAAACCATCTTGTCAACAGTTGTCATTTCTACACATTAAGTCCCACGCAGACCTTTGTGTATGTGTTCTTGTGTATTTTGTGAGCTCAGCCATCATTTCACCGAATGCTTACATCTGCCATGTTGTTAAACACCACAAGACAGGATTGCATGTTAGGGATTAAGCATGTCAAGGGACACTTAAAAACAAGATGCCTTATACAAATTTGTCCACTCCTAATCGGACCTTTGTTGCTTTATTCAGCTGTTACCCAAGCAGGACATACTGAAGAGAATGTCATCCTTAAAGACCAAGACGTACCATCAGCCCAAGCCCTGGTGCGACCAGTCGCAGCCGATGGAGACCGACAACTGTGCTGTTTGTCTGGAGCCGTTTAACAACAACCAGGTCAGGTCGGGCAGCATCATGCCCAGTACACCCGACACCGGTAGTGGGTCACTATGTCCCATCCATGTTCAAATGCATTACAGGACTCCAAGTGATTTCAGCACTTGTCCTCTTGAACATTGATTGGTGGAAGTAATTAATGAAATCATAACCACGCGAACTCGGGAGTTGTGGTACCTCAGTGGTAGAGCGCGTGCACCAGGGAATGATGAGCCAGGGTTCACGAGCTCGATCTCACTGCAAGGGCATCTGGCCTTAATCCCCCAAGCTCCGTCTAAGTCCACGTCCAGCCCCACAACATGAGAACTGATCTTGACACGTAAAAAACAGACCTTTTTATTTTCTCTAACACAAGAATGTTTAAATGGCAGAAAAAGGCACATTTTAAACACATGCATTACAAAAAAAATTCCATCTGTGACCATGTGCATTAAAATGGTTTCACAACTCACCCCAAGGGGCCCAAGCCTACAGTCTCCTCTCCTCCTGTTGTTTTGCAGTGTTTGCGGGTCTTGCCATGCCTCCATGAGTACCATAGGGATTGTGTGGATCCGTGGCTACTCCTGCAGCACACTTGTCCCCTATGTAAACGCAGCATACTCAGTAAGAGCACCATTGCATCACACCTTTACTCCTCACATCCCCATTCACAAAACCCCATCATGCATATTGTGCTACAAAACTTGAGATCCAACACTCACCGCGTCTGTTGTTCTCCTGTCAATTCTCTGTAGGTAATCTCCGTAGAGACAATTAACACCCCCCCCCATGTCGTGACTCCTCACAGCCCCAAGCCTGAACCGCAATAGGAATCAAACCTCACTTCTCTTCCTACATGACACTTCAGAAGCTGTCTTATGACCTCTCCACTTGTTCCTCCCTTCCGATGCCGGTTCAAGGATCCTCTCTCACTGACCAACCTCTGGAACCATGGAAGTCCTGTGCTTTGACCTCTTCCCTTTGGGGGTTTGGGGGAGGTGAGGGGCATTCGGTCAGCCAATCCTAGACCATGTCCCAACGACCTACAGCCGTGTTGTATGAAGAAAATACCTTTACTGTACGTAATGCACTGTTACTGTTGTGTGAACAGTCTTCTTCCTGGGATCATGTTACTGCACTGCTATGGGAGACAATAACTGGTACTGTATGTGGTGTGTGTGTGTGTGTTTTCCACCAGTGAAGTGGTGGCTCTTTGTAAGATATTTGTGTAAATACTAATATATATATTGTGTAAATACTGTTTGGTGAATAAAACGCGTGAATTGCCTCTCGAGCTCAGTCTGAGGACGGAGCTCAGGACTGGTTCACCCTGGTAGCATCTGATAGGAGAGGTCAGCTGCTGTTTTTTAGAACACTGTGTTTTGTGACAGTCTATGGATTCATGAAACCATGACTTCTAATCTAGTGAACGGGGCTAACTGAAGAGGATTCCTGACCCAGTGAATTGTCTGTCCATTGAGGTTTAATGCTTTCTAGGAAAACATGCACAGATGACCTTACAACACACTATATACTGCAGTGGTTCTCAACCCTGGTCCTCACGCACCACCGCTACTGCTGGTTTTCTGGTCCACCAAGTAGTCAACTACACTCACCCCTTGTGATTGGATGGCTGCAATACCCGACTCAACAGGTGAGTGTAGTTAACCACCTGGTGGACCAGAACACCAGCAGTACAGGTGGTAGGTGAGGACCAGGGTTTAGAATCACTGTACTACAGCCAGGACATCAGGTCAAAGGTTGACCACAAGTCGAATGACAGGAGCTCCATTTTTACATATGAGGAGCTTTGAGGCATTCAGCCTGGATACCCTTCCTGACACCCTGCGGTAGTGTCCATGTGCTTTGGGAATTGACAAGCCAGATGCTGGGGGTTCGAACCCCCACCTCCACAATGTGGGGACTGATGCACGACACGTACAAACGGACCACACATGTCATAACGTCAGTTCCTAAATGATGAGGAGTACTAGCTGGAACTCGAGAGCTGATGGTGTATCTGGTGTAGAAGCCAATAACTAACACCTTACTCATAGGTGTAGATTCACTCGTGCTCCCCATTGATGATAACAAAGGGACTGGAATCTGTGGCCAAGGGCCCTGTGAAGAGAAATCACATTGATGAATGAAAACTTGGGGCAGCAGAGCTCAGGAGGTAGGGTGGTCATCTAGCAATTGGAAGATTGATGGTTTGATCACTGGTTCCTTCCGAAAGTGTGTTGGAAGTGTCCTCGAGGATGACACTGAACCCCAGACAACAGATCAATATTAACCTGCTGGGTAAAAAGAATTCTGAAAGAAAATTAATCTGCTGGCATATTTACATTCTAAATGTTAATTCATATTCACTCCCCATAAAATGAAATTATTATCATCAAACCTATCTGCTAATATTTTGAGGGTCCTGGCAGTCCCCTGCCTGTGGTGTTACTGATGAAGGAAAACATTTTTTTGTGTGCAAAGACTGACTATGCTTGCCCAAATACACATGTTGACCTTTTCTTAAACAGTGGTTTAGCTGCATGTCACGAGTATTCATGTTATAGCCTGTGTTATTTGCAGTAGATGAAGCATTTACGTAACATGACCGTGTTTTGAAAATCTTCGTGACTGTGACACAAAGCTGGTTTGGGAACGACGGTGGCATTAACTCCATGATATCGGATATGGTATCTGACCAAAATATGAAGGCTTGGTATCAATGCATATCGTTTTATTTCATTTTTGTAAAGACAACTCCCCCCAAAAAATCCTCCAAAATGTCATTTTGTTTTTTGGTTACAAATTTCCCAGTAGGACTAGATCTTCTCATCTCTCAGGAGAAAGTAGTTGCTGTGCATGGCTGTCTTGGAGATAGAAGTCCTCTCCGTATGGTATGTGCTTCCAAACACACACACAAACACACTCACACTCACACACACACACACACACACACACACACACGCACGCACGCACACACCTCCAATATCCAGACTTGAGATTGATGCCTCATAGTTGTTGTTCTTCCAGATGCCGCGGTGTCGCCGACACACCGGACATCTTCTATTCCCATCTTTTGTTGGATGATATCCAAGAAACTTTTGATTCCATCACTCTGGATCTTAATGATAATAATAATAACATCAATAAACTGATTTGTTACTTGGCAAAAAACAGTGTCTCGTCTTCTGCACTGACTCCAACTTTGGCTTAGAAATGAGACTGGATGAAACCCTGAACTAGGCTGAAGAGCCGCGGGTCAGTCCTCCAGCTCCGATGTTAAAGGTGGGTGTCTCTTAGAACTCTCCACACATGCACGAGTCATTTGATAACCTTTGCTAACAAAAAAAGCCAGGATGTGGCATTGACAAAGAATGCTAGGAAGTTGGAGAAACTTTAGTTCAGCTTCTGGAAAGTCTAACGAACCTCCAAACTCTGGAGAAAATTCAACTTCGGCAATGATGATAACTTTGGGACTATGGCATGCTTCTTGAAGGGCCTGGATTGGGGGTCTCTTGACGCGTTCAGGTCAACCAGAAGTCAGCCAAAAGTCCCAACAGTGAAGTGTGACCCTACAACAGCTGTCGTAAGCCTCAACTCTCCCTCTTGCTCCTTTAATTGGCCACGACCCCTCAGTCTGCTCTCTGCCATCTGTTTCTTCATCCTTTCCAGCTAGTTCCCATCATGCAGTTGGGCCTCAGGAGGGGATCATCCCTTTGTTCCTCTTGCGGTCAGCCATGGTGCGTCGGTTATGATTGGCTCCACGACTCTTGTTGGCTTCCTTCTTGCGTCGGTCCAGGAAGGTCTCCTGGGTCTGGCCCTGGCCTTTGGGTCGGCCCACCACATTACTGGGTGGCTCTGGTCGGTACCTTGACGAGAATAAGGAGGACGTGTGTGTGTATTTAATGAGTCAGAAAGTTGTTTTGCCTGCCCAAGGACTGCACATGAAAACGACCCTAAAATCTACAGACTTATATTGCATTGAAGGAAGACAGCATCAGGAACCAGTATATCAGAGGAACAGCTCAGGGTGGAGGGTTTGGAGACAAAGCCAGAGAGACCAGACTGAGATGGTCTGGACATGTGTGGAGGAGAGATGCTGGTATACTGGGAGAAGGATGCTGGTATACTGGGAGAAGGATGCTGAATATGAAGCTGCCAGGCAAGAGGAGAAGAGGAAGACCAAAGAGGAGGTTTATGATGTGGTGAGGGAGGACATGCAGGTGGCTGGTGAGACAGAGGAAGATGTAGAGGACAGGAAGAGATGGAGATGATGATCTGCTGTAGTGCCCCCTGGTGGGAGAGGCTGAGAGTAGTAGTAGTAGTAGTAGTAGTAGTAGTAGTAGTAGGTAGTAGTAGTAGTAGTAGTAGTAGTAGGTGTGGTAGTAGTAGTAGTAGTAGTAGTAGTAGTAGTAGTAGTAGTAGTAGTAGTAGTAGTAGTAGTAGTAGTAGTAGTAGTAGTAGTAGTAGAAGTAGAACCAGTAGTAGCAGTAGTAGCAGTAGTAGAACCAGTAGTAGTAGTAGTAGCAGTAGTAGTAGTAGTAGAAGTAGTAGAAGTAGTAGTAGTAGTAGTAGTAT
>OMLC01075911.1:2649-23675 GCA_900302585.1 Regalecus glesne
GTGCTCAGGATGAGTTTGAGGACACTTTAAAACCAGCCTTAGGCCACAACCTTACAGGCATGCACAAGGAAAACATCCATTTCACAAGCATCTGTGGCATGAGGTGAAGGATGCATGAACAAGTCAAAGGATGAAACCCAAAACATCCATCCATCCATCCATTCATCCATCCATCCATCCATCCATAGGCTCCAGCAAACCTCCACCATACTGGAGCCTATCCCAGCATTCGCTGGGATTATGTCAGGGAATCATCATGAACAGGTCGCCAATCCATGTCAGGGCTTGAGTGGGGGCAGCATGGCTCAGGAGGTAGGGTGGTCATCCAGAAATCAGAGGATCGGTGGTTCGATCCCGGCCCCTACAGAAAGCATGTCAGAGTGTCCTCGAGCAAGACAATGAACCCCTAACTGCTGAAGCCCTGAGATGGAATGATGACCTGTCCAGAGTGTTTTCGTCCAATGAGCACTGGGATAAGCTCCAAACCCTTAAACACCTGCATGAAAGCTTAAACAGCTACTATGAGCCCCACATGTCTTCAGTGGAATAAACACCAGGGTTGATTTACTTAAAAGCATCTCTGATGTTTATTCCACTTGGATGAGGGCAAATAGATTCTCCGGGTCCGGTCTGCATCTTCATTTTAATGTTGTGGGTGCAGTCATTCATATTCTGACGCTCCCAAACAAATTAAAATAAAAGCACTCAGCTTCATTTGGGAGGAAGTGGAAAATATTAGAGGGACATGCGGATGGTGCTAGGAAGTGTTGAATTCATTCTGGGGTCTTGCATAAATGAAAATAAACATCTCCAGGGCTTCGGGAAATGGATGCCTCACTTTAGCTGTTTTGAATGGTGGCTGACTTTCTAGCACTCCTGAAGGGGTTAGCTTGCTGCTAGCTGCCCCACGGTGTCCACACCGCAGAGCTCGGCAGCACATCCTCCCTGGGCCTGTACACAGAACGCACCCCCAACCTTCAGAGGTGGGGTGAGGGTGGGGGTGATGGTGGGGGACCACACCTAATGGGATGGTAATGGCGGTCTGAACTAAGCTTCAGTCCAATAAAGCACCACTTTAGGTTATCTATTTGCACTCGGAGCTCACAACCGCTCAACTCTGAAGTGATCCAGAGAGGGGGGCAGCATAGCTCAGCGGGCAGAGCATTCATCTGGCAATCGGAAGGTTGCGGGTTCGATCCTCGGTCCTGCACAAAGCGTGTCGAGGTGTCCGTGAGCGAGACACTGAACCCCTAAATGCTCCCCGAGCGCCGTATGGTGGCAGGTCACTGCTCCTATACAATAGGGGGGAATTAAAATGGAGAGAAATCCAAATTACCCCTTGTGGGACTGAATAGGGAATCCCCCCCCCAAAAAAAATAATAAATAAATGAAATAAGAGTAGTGAGGGTCACAGGCTGATAAAGCCATCCCTGCCGTAGCTGAGAAAGAGAACAGTCTGGACACTGTTAACCCGGTACACCCAGCCCGCTGGCTTCAGGGTCACACTTTATTGGCATTTAATTGATACCCTGGTTAATTCGGTCAAATGGAAGGGATTACCACTTCAGTGACCACTGCATTATAATGAGCGTCGTCTCTTTGGTTTGTGTTGATGCTTTGGACGTGTTTAAGCCCGCCGGATAAGGTTATTAAGCTCAGCAGACCCAATGTGCAGCGTGCTGCATTTCCAATTACTGTCTTGCTGGTGTGTGCTGGAAAACCCCATAGCGCTCATGCTACACTGCATAAAGGAGAAGGCGGTAATCAGGTGCGCAGTGGTAAATGTACTGAGGACCCCGAAAAAGGATTTAGAAAGTGCCAATTTAACTCCTGCCGCCAGCCCTCGCACAGACGGTCCCCTCCACTGTGCATCTGAATCAAAAGGCTGTTACACATGCATATATGAAAAAGAGCTGTTGGTACTGTGTGGAGCAGAAGCTAGCTTGCTAACAAGCTTATGGGCTTAGCTTGATAAGGTTTAGCTAATGCGGTATACGAACGTGTAGATCTGCATCAGATGGAGCCAACCTGCCCTCCACTCAAGACTTATACATCCCCAGAGTCAGGAGACTGGGAGGCAGCATCACTGCAGACCATCACACTCTGCTGACAGCCTGTTCCAGCTCATCCTCTCCTCTGGGGGGCGCTTGAGAGCATTGTACACCAAGACAACCACATATAAAAACAGTTTCTCACTACTGGCTGTCACTCAAATGAACCTTCAACGTTGTCAAGTTCCAACCATACATCTTGTTCAGGGGAACAGGGAGTGTGGAGGAGAGGTGTAGAAGAGAGAGCAGGCAGGGTGGAGTAGGTGGAGATGAGTGTCAGGGGTGATGTGTGACAGGAGGGTACCAGCAAGAGTGAAAGAGAAGATCTACAAGATGGTGGTGAGACCAGCTATGCTGTCTGGTGTGGAGACAGTAGCACTGACTGACAGACAGGAGGTGAAGCTGGAGGTGGAGGAACAGCTCAGGGTGGAGGGTTTGGAGACAAAGCCAGAGAGACCAGACTGAGATGGTGTGGACATGTGTGGAGAAGGATGCTGGTATACTGGGAGAAGGATGCTGAATATGGAGCTGCCAGGCTAGAGGAGAAGAGGAAGACCAAAGAGGAGGTTTATGATGTGGTGAGGGAGGACATGCAGGTGGCTGGTGAGACAGAGGAAGATGGAGAGGACAGGATTCCTAATGGCCCTAATGGGAGCAGCCACAAGGAGTAGCAGTAGGTTTATATTATAGAGGCGGAAGAGCTGAAGAGGTGGGTTGGTCATCTAGTAATTGGAAGATCAATAGTTTAAACCCCAGTTCCTTCTGAAAGCGTGTCCATGTCCTTGAGCAAGACACGGAACCCCTGACTGCTTTGGACAACAGATGAAATTAGCCTGCTGGCTACATCTGGCATGTTAATATTTTAAATGTTCATTAATATGCACTATCCCTATAAAGATTATTATTGTTATCATTCGTTCACTTATCTATGGCATGTTGATCAAGGCTGGTCTTGTAAGCTAGCCTTAAGTAACATTACCCTGTATTGAAGGCATTTCCTCTCCTAGTGGGAATGGAGACACAGACATGGCAGTGCCAAATTCAATCCATGCTGCTCCACAGAACTGGATGTCAACTGGCTTTGGATGTTAAGCAACCATTTGACAATTTAAATGGGGAGATGCAGCCCAAAGCCTTTCAGCCAGAGAGAAGATTTACTACCGTTATTCCCTAAAGCCTGCCAGGGGAGTCGGCTGGCTCAGGGCTATGGGTGTTATAGCGCTGACCTTTGCATCCTGCAGAGTCTTCCGACACCCACCTGGAGCAGCTGAGTCACAGCCCAAACACTCCCCAGCCGCATCAAATTACACAAACCCCAAGCTACAGCTGCCATTTTGAAAACATGCTTTGAAACGCACACCGTAAAAAAGCTGTTTCACGACAGCCAAAAACTACAAATAGGAGATGATGTTTAGGTTCCACTGCACGTAGTGAGCTGCTTGGATGTCGGAATACCCGGACAGAGGGTAGCGGTTGTGCAGACAGTGATGTGAAGGGAGACTGGCACCAGAGAGCTCTGTTGAGACATGCATCACATAGCTCAGCGCTATGCTATGTAACGTGGGAATTGATAGGGACATCCATCACAATCACACACATGCACACATGGCAGTGCAGACACACAAGGGGGGGTCAATCCCACACACCCCTTTGCATACACATACATTAAAGGGAGGCTCTGACAAAAAAAAAACCCAGACTATCCATCAGAAGAGACTGTAAAAGACAACTCTTCTTCTCTCCACCTCTGGCTAATGCTATGCGTGTGTATGGGTGACACAGCCATGGAGATGAGACCGAGCTAGAACACATTGACATCCTCCCAATGCCTTGTATTATTTTCCTCCCCGCCTCAATTTGCTACAGCTCATTTGCACAAACACTGAATGATTAATGCAAGGCCCACTTTACGTGTCACCATTAGTGCCCACATTGTGGGGGTGGACATGGCCTTAGATGGAAGGTGTGGGGGATTAAGGCCGGATGCCCTTCCTGATGCCTTGCGGTGAGTTAAAACCTGCAGCCTCTGGCTTGTTAGTTCCCAAACAGCACACTCTACGACTGAGCTGCTGAAAAGTTGTTTTTTTTTGCTTTGTAGGACAGTGAGATTGTCTCTGTCTGTCTGTCTCGTAGCCACATTTCTTTTTTAGGGGGCATTTTCTGCCTGTCTTGGATAAGATAGTTGAGGATAGAGACAGGAAAGGCTGGGGAGAAAGAGGAGGTGACAGGAATCAAAGGGCCCAGATTGGATTCAAACCCGAGCCACTGCGGTATGGACTCATCCTTATGTGGCAGGCCCTCTGCCAGGTGAGCCACCAAGGCACTACACACACTTTTCTAACACTTAAAGCTGACTTAATTACATCTGTTGACAAAAACAGATCGGACTAGAAAATCGGATGATCTGTCAGACCTCCAGCGGCACAACCCATGTGAACACATATGCACGTGGAGCCGGTTGATGCAGAAAGACCATAATTGTTCCACCATTTCCTCCCCACAATACACTGACAGAATAGTGCCCCAAATCCCATCTTCCTTCCTGCTCCACCACCAGCATGACTCAGTCTACAGAGCTCAGGTCGGATTGTGAGAAAATTGTGAATATGAGGGCAGCACAGCGGAAACTGCTGCTGCAGCTTGAGAATCAAATCAGAGTTCCACTGACTTGCTCAGCATATTTTCTGTGAAGCAAGAGGGATTACATCATGCTCTGCAGCCAGTCGCTGCTGAAGCCACTTAGAGAATTTCCTTCTCATCAACGCTACAAACCGACGACTGCAGTGACACACACACACACACACACATCATAATCATCATCATCATCATCTCAACACCAACCCTCCACAGCAGATGCCCAGCATAAAGGGCTGTGTTGAGGTCCAGAGACGACAGATGGAAAAGTTGCCGGATAAAATGAGCATTGGGAGCATGTCAGTGGACAGACTTCACTCCTTTGCTCTGTTTGGCAGTTTTTGTCTTTCACCAAACTGTTTTTCCTGGATGTGTGCATACTCGGTTCTTCATCCGTGTTGCGGTCCCCAGACATTGAAAGGAGCCCAGCAATAACAGATTCAGATGAGATCTGGGAGACGGGTGGATGCATGGGTGATAGTGGCGTGGGTTGCAGTGTGCATGCAGAGGGTTGGATAGCCATCACTATCAGATTTACTGTCTTCCCAGTGAGCTACGAGCCTTTTCTGCCCATGTGGGGCTGTGATGGAGTAAAAGGCACATCTTGATAGACCTGTGGTAACTGTATGTGATGTATGTGTGTGCGGGTTTTCAAATTTTGCTCCCCTCCCTGTCTGGGGGTCATCAATCACAGGACAACACAGGGGAAATTAAGGGACTTTATGAAGGTCTCTCTTTACGGCCTGGGTCCACTGCTCTACTGATCAGAATAAACTACAGGTCGACATCAGTAACACAACAAGGCTGCAGTTGCAGAACTGGACCCTGAGGAGGGACTCATTACCAGTGTTATATGATTCAGGACCACAGTAGCTCAGCAGTAGAAGATGTGCCTCCAAGTCAGGCATCACGGGTTTGATCCCATTGTGGGGCACCAGAAAGCAGCATCCAGGCCTCCGGTGGCATCTACCCTCCGGCCCCTGTAGACAGCCTGTCGAGGAGCCCTCGAGCAAAACAACCCTTAACTGTTTCATGTAGATGGCACTCACTGCTCCTTTGCAATAAGATGAGTTAAATGCAGAGAACACATTCCATCAGCCTTGGTCATATGGTAAATTATTATTATTATTATTAAACAAGTTTTATTAAATTACATAATATACATTATTATAATTATTATTACTATTACTATTCCTCTGGTGGAAATTAAAACCTCTGTCATATGTCTTTACTGTGGCTGACAAAGATCCTGACTGGCTCACAGGCCACACATGACGGAGTTCTCCAGTTCATCAGCCACATTATACCATTTGATTAAAGAATCCATGTGGTGAAGATGTTGAAAACGTAAGCACTGGTGCATTCAAGCCGAAAGCCTTTTACAGCTTAATGCTCAGAAACATAATCCAGGGACACTGATTTTACATGAATCCAGGATGAGATAGCGAACAACCTTGACCGTAATAAATGACATTTTACAAGGCCAGAACACCCATGTATGATGTGAACAAACACATCAGGGAATTATCAACACAACTATTAAAACAAATGGCACATGACTGACAAGTGTATGACCAGCTGATGCCAGTGGCGTTCATGTTTAACCCTGCAATCCTCACAAAAGTCATATCAAGGTTAAGCAGAGAAAAATTATCTCAATGTTCAACTGATCTTCCAACAGACATGAAATGCTCAGCCCTAGTAAACGCAGAACAAAATAACAACAAGGTTTTTTTTCATTTATCATTCTACATACGTTCCACAACAAGTGTTCTCTGCATCTAACCCATCCTATTGTATAGGAGTAATGAGCAGCTGCAGCACCCAGGGACCAATTCCAGTTCTTTTTCCTACTGCCTTGCTCAGGGGTATAGGTAGGAGTATCAACCCTAATATGCATGTCTTTTTGATGGTGAGAGGAGACTGGAGCATCTGGAGCAAGCCCACACGGACACAGAAAGAACATAGAAACTCCACACAGAAAGGACCAGGGATGGAAGTAAAACCTAGGACCGTCTCGCAACGAGGCAACAGTGCAAACCATTGCACCACTGTGCCGCCATATCCCCTTTCCTGTGAGTAATTTGTTTCTTTGGAATGGACATCCTGTTTTAAAGACACAATATCAAAGAGGTTGACTGGACCACACACCCAAACAAATTCAGACTCCAACCTTTTCAATCAAAGGTCAAAGTGCACCCTCACGCACAGGACTGGTTATCATGTAGCCGGATGCTGCAGTGATACTAACTAAGCCAGTGTTTAAGCAGCACCTGTGGTCTAATGTTGTGACTCATCTGGATATACCAGGGTCTCTGTTGAGATTGTTTTCTCTTCCTCTCGATTAAGGTCTCTGATGGGGACAATAACATGCCTCAGCAAGGAGAGCTGAAGAGCTAAGCACTCCAAGCAGGGAATGTGCTCCACACACTTTTAAAGGCCAATGAGTTGCTGGAGACCAAGCAGATCAGTAAATGGAGAGCCCGAAATAGAGAGAAAGAAGGGGGAAAGTGTAAATGGGAAATTGTGAGATTACTGGCAGTCAGAAGTTGAGGTTTAATTCATGTGAATCATGTCTGGTAGGGAGAGCTAATACATCAATCTCATTGTCTCCCACTGTGAGTGCAGTCATTTGCAAACATATTGAGATTGACCCGATTGAGACATTTATCCGTATCCAACCCAAAAATCACAACTGGACTATGCTGAGGCATCTAGAGAGCAGCCTGAGAAACAGCCGTGGGCCTCCGGTAGCAAAATTGTCTTCTCTTTGTAAAGAATGACACCTCAGCTGCATATCTTAGCATATGCCATATGCTTTCAGGAAGAAAGAGATAAGGGCTGCCATGGCACCGCATCCACACACACACAAACACAGCAATCCCTCTTCCATCACAACGTTACCATGGCAGCCTATATTGTAATTAGCCGAGTTAAATCCCCCAGGCGCCGACAGGTCAGGTATAAGTCACTGCTTCTACAGATTAGCACACCTACTGCCACACACAGGGCCTTTTGCTGTGCACATACAGATGATACATGTGCTCACTCAAACACACACAAGAGCATATTCCTAGATCACAGACACTCATCTATGCAAAAATAAAACACAGTAGCAGTATTAACCACATTGACCAACCACAGGTGACACAGTGGCCCGGTCCTTTCTGTGTGAAGTTTGCATATTCTTCCCGTGTCTGCATGGGTTTCCTCTGGATTCTACACTTTCCTCACACCATCAGAAAGACATGCATGTTGAGGTTAATACTCCTGCCGGTGCCCCTGAGGCCATAGGAAAAAGAGCTGGAGTTAGTCCCTGGGCACTGCAGCCACTCGCTGCTCCAATACAATGATTGGTGAATACATTTTGCTGTTTTTACAACAACAAATAAATGAAAAAAAGCTTCTTCTTCAGCAAAATCCTATTTCCACCTCTATCACTATAATCAAAAGACTAATGCTTCTCCTGATATCCTGAGTAACATTCTGGCCTACTTCACCCCACTTGTCCCCATGTCTGTAACAGGGAGAGTGCAAATCTGCATTTGTGTATAGTGTAGCAATAGGTGCAGGAAAACAACAGGTGTACATTCAGCCAATGGGCAAGCACGATTACCCCGTTAACTCCACCTCCTATTAGCCCAAGGGAGGGTCATGGGCAAACCGGTTTGTACCATTCATATCTAGCTTTATATTCTCATAGCCTCACCTAGCTTGGTAAAAATGTAGGGGAGTAGAGAAGTAGAATTAATATGAGCCAGTAAAAGTCTATAGCATCATCAGGGTATTAAATAAACCCAAAGAGAAGCAGAACATGTTTCAAACTTTTTTCTATTGTACTCACTAGCACAGATTCTCAATACAATTACAAACAGGTTTCTCTGACAGCCAACTGCCAGACCAGTTGGCTGCCAGAGAAACTACATATACCAGTGATCTTATTTTGAATAATACAGAGCAGGTTAAGACCACATTATGGAGCTGCTGCAAGTAATAATGATGATCATAAAAACGATGATGATGATAATAATAATCCACCACACTTGTCCTGAGATGGAATGGTGATCCATCCAGGGTGTTTCCTCACCATTCACCAAATGAGTGCTGGGACAGGCTCCAGCAGAAGCTCACTTCAGACAGGTGGCTGACGATAGATGGAGGGTAAATGGACTTATACTTATAAGACACTTTTCTACTCTAGCAATCACGCAGAGCATTTTGCATTGTATACGGTCATCTAGTAATCGAAAGGTTGGTGGTTCAATCCCAAGTTTCTTCAGAAAGCTTATCAAGGTGTCTTCGAGTAAGATACTGAACCTATAACTGCTTGGGACAACAGATGAAAATTAGCCTGATAGCTAAATCTGGTATATTTACATTCTAGCTGTTCATTAATATGCACTGTCCCAATAATAATAATAATAATAATAATAATAATAATAATAGTAGTAGTAGTAGTAGTAGTAGTAGACATTGAGCAATGGAGCTGAGCTAGAGGGATGAAGTGCAAATGAAATTCAAAGAAACACCATTCAGAGTCAGGGGATTCCCTGTGAATAGGGCCTGTGGTAAATTGGAAAACTCAACATTTTACAATTCACTCTACAAGACACAGAGGAAAAAAAGGTGATTGCTTCCCTTGCCCAACAGACATAGAGACACAAAAAAAAACAAATAAAGAAAATGGGGGAAAGGTGAGAGAGTAAATTGGAACTCTGTTAAGGGAATCTCAATACAAATAGTATCAAGACTCTCTGGGAAGATCTATAGAGCCGGATGAGCTCTCCTGGGTTTGAATAGTGACACCCTGTTTTGTTTTTCTCACATCTTTCCACAGCCCTCACAGTCATGTCCATCATAATTGGTTCCAGTCCGATAAATTCCAGTGACTCTGAGATGGCAATGGTGCGGACAATCATCCTGCTCTCACTCAAATCAATACTGATCGGGAGCCTGGCAGATAATGGGACAGGCCGAGGTGTTAGTTTTACAAGCGTATTTTCTATTGATCAGCACCATGTAAACACTGACAAGGGAGCCAGAAAAAGGGAGCCAAAAAAGAACTCTTTTTATCTTCGGTAAGCCAACAGTAGGTACTGTTTGAACCATCAGGGCATTTTTACTTCTGCTTGTACAAGGCAGACTCACACACTTCTCATGGACAACTCTCCACTGATTTAGTTTTCTCAATTTATAAAAGGTCACAGCTAAGTGATGAAAGAGGCTGATTTATACTGATGAGCCAAAACATTATGACCATCCATCTAATATGCTGCTGGTCTTCTGTATGCCGTGAAAACAGTGCTGATGGGACAAGGCATGGACTCTACAAGACCCTGAGGGTCCCTTGTAGTACCTGGTACCGAAAAAGTAGCAGCACATCCTGTAAATCCAGTAAATTGCAAAGTGGACCCCTGCGGATGGACTTCTCGGTCCAGCACGTTTTATAGACTCTCAGTTAGATAGAGATCTGGTGAATTTCTAAGGCCAGAGCAACACCTTGAACAGTTCATGTTCCTTAAACCATTCCTGAACAATGTGTGCAGTGTGGCAGAATGCCTTATCCTGCTGAAAGAGGCCACTGTCATCAGGGAATGGTTTTACCATGAAGGTACTTGATACATGAACTTGATATGCAACTATGTTAAGGTAGGTAGCACGTGTCAAATATATATCTCATATTCTTAATATATCCTATAATTCCATTACAATCGTGTTATCATCTCTCGGTGTTGTATACTGTACATTTTATTTTATTCTGTACACACAACATCCACTGCATGTCACCAAAAAGAGGTGAATCTCACCAGGTGACTGATGAAACGTTTCCAAATAAACTTCTGATCCAGTTGAACTGATTCACCTCTTTTTTGTGATCTCCATACCTGGATTACAGAGCATGCATCAAGACCTACACTGCATGTCTGTTTCTCTTAGGAAAGAGATCCCTCCTCTGTTGCTCTCCCTGAGGTTTCATCCTGTTTTTTTCTGCCTATTAAAGGTATTTTTAGGAAGTTGCTCCTTATCCAAAGTGAGAATCTAAGTCTAAGGACAGGACGTTGTTTTGCTATAAAGCCCCCTGAGGCATATTTGTAACTTGTAACAAATATACAAATATATTTGACTTGACTCACCACTGCCGACCAAGACCACCCCACAGGCCTTCCCGTTTCAGAGATGCTCCAACCAAGTCATCTGACCATAATATTTGGCCCTTGTCAAAGTTGCTCACACAGGTCTTTACTCATGCACATTTCTGGTGCATCCAACACGTTGATTACAAGAACGCATTGTTTGCTTGCCATATAATCTGCCCAGATCTTGTGGGTACCCAGATATGCGCCCTTGTTTGGAGATGATCAACGTTATTCAGTTCAACTATAATAGTAAGTGGATACATTTTATAAATGACTGTTCTAGTCTAGCGTCCACTCAAAGCACTTCATAATGTGTGCATCACATTTACCCAAGCAAGGGGGACTAAGGCTGGACAACAATTCCACTATTCTATTCTACTATGCCAATTAGCTGGACAAGGAAAAGAAATCACTGCAACATAAGGATAACACAATTACCAAAGGTGACTGAAAACAGTGAGATGTGACTCCCTGTATCTCTTCTTTGTCTCTCTCCCTCACCCATCTCTTCTTCTCTCTCCATCTTTCATACACAAAGCACTTGCAGACCATCAGCCACCTTTGGATACACCCAGATAGATACCGACTGACTAAAGGAAAATCTGTGCTGTGGTCATTAATGTTTCCTCGCACACACATGCGTAAACTAAACACACAGATGCAAATGTGTTCTGTTCAACCAAATGTTCTGTACGTCCATATGCATATGGGCTCTAATTATGCAATTGAGCAATTCCATATGGAAATTTAGTCTGACCTTTTGCTTGCATTATATTATTTATATAAGATTAGTTTTACACTTTATAATGCTCTAGGATGGAAGGGTGACCTGTCCATGGTTTTTCCGCCCACGGCACAATGAACACCAGGATAGGCACCACCAGATCTGCGATCCAACTCCGGATAGGCGGTTGTTGACCATGACATGACTTTATAATGCTTTGGACATTTTTTACATTGACAGTCATACCAATATAGGACTGTTGAATTGAGTTGGGGGGAATGAGAGAGCGGGAGAGAATACAAAAACTCACAATGTCTTCCTTCCATTATACTTAAAGGGAGTGTTGCACCTTTTTAAAATGTCAACATCTTATTCAAAACAGATTAGAATAGATTTAACACTGTATCCCACTTCATTGAGGGACTCTTGGAGCCATAAGGGAAAAAAAATCAATTTGTTGTTTCACCAAGATGTTTGGCCAGCATAAAAAGAAACAAATGGTAGGAGGATGCAATACAAATATCTTTTGCGAGATGTTAAGGGATTGCAATGTAGGAATCTACCCGGAGAGGAAAGGAAATTGTAATGAATGACCTCCGTGAGACCAACAGACTGCATTTAGCGGGTGTTCACCTGAGTCTTTCTGAGGGGACCAGTCTTTTCTCGAGTTCAAGCCTTTTCAACTCACAATGGATGCCTCATCTCCCATTCCTCTCCTCTTTTCTCTTCTCCCTTCTTCCACGCCACTGCCCTGAATGCTTAATCATGGCCCCTGCCTTCCGGGAGCACGTAAACATCCCAGCCCAGGCATTGGACAAAAGGGTAGTGTTACTGCATGCTCATTGGCTAAACGATGGGGGCATTAGTGGCAAATGGGAAGGAGGTGGCTGTTACTAGCCCCCGAGGATGACTACTGTGCATAGTAAGACACACACACACACACACACACACACACTACTCCGGTCCCTCAGGAAATGGTGAGCTCCCCCTCAAAGACTAAGAGAACACAAACACACTCAGACACATGACACACCCACTCACATCAACCACAACAAAGGATTTTCTGAGGCTTGCCCCATGTGAATCCATGGATCTGTGACTGGAAATCTAACTGGTGTTGCCAAATACCCGACAGGAGCTGGATCAGATACAATCACGCCGAGATCCAGATGATTATTCACGTGCACCTGTACCAAGCAATGTTTGCAAAATGCTACAAGAAGAAAGTTTTATTACATTTAAGCCATTCTTTTGTACAGGAGCGAGGAGCGTAACCGCAGCCAGCACTCGAAGAGTAGTTAGGGGTTCATTGTCTTGCTCGAGAAAACACCTCCACATGGTTTCCGCAGGGTCCAGGGATCAAACTACCAATCTCCAATTATGAGAAGACCATCTTACCATCTGTCAGGTTGTTTTAGATGAAATCTAAACCAAATTTCGTGCCAACACTTAAGATAAAGATGGATTTTAACATGTACGGAAATGGTGAAACTTGAATTATTTCATAGTGCCATGTCTCTTCCCTTTCCCCTGACTGACACACTGGCCTTATGCCTTCCAAATGTCTCTAGTTTGCATTGCGCTGAGTTGCTACTGATCTCTGAGGAAACTCAATGGAGCAAATTACATCTTTGACAATAATGATGTTGTTCTAGGGTCTCAGTTTGGACCCAAGTGCAGAAAACAGTAGTCAGGGACCAGGCTTGAAATGGTCATTCAGTCTTTAGTTGAATTGAGAAATAAAAAGGAAAAGAGTGAAGTGAGGGATTTGAATAACAGGGAGAACAGGTGTGTCCAATTCATTCTAATGAATGAAGGGATACCCAGTGGCCCAACCCCGGTTCCCCCACTTAGCCTTACTCCATTTTGGCATGCAGCTGTGTAGGGTAGGGTGTCCCCACTGTTTTAGGGATCAAGCAACCTTCCAAATTGTGTGGTAGAAAGAACTTGTTCACAGATAATCACATAAAAATTTGAACATCCGTTGGAATATCTTAGTTTAACATACATGCAACGCAGCCGCCCAGTTTCTAGCTGTTTTCTGAAAATTAGATATGTGCTGATTACATAAGCATGGGCCCCTTACTAGACCCACTAGAAGGACAGACACACATTCAAACACACAGCAGAGAGATGACAGGCTTACATAACCACTCTCAGCTCTGCCATCCACTCCAATATCCTGCTTTAGGCTCCCTCTGTCTCTGTCTCGCTCTACGTCACAAGCATTGCAACATGGCTGCTCTTTTCCAGCACTCAGAGAACCTATTTAAATGTCTGTTTCTAGAGCTACGAGTTGAGGAGGAATTCAATCAGTTTAGCTCTGAAGAAACCTAAAAAGTTTGTACTCAAGATCTTTCTTTTAATCGTATTTGTTTAAACAGATGAATTCATGCATTCTTTTACAGGGACACAATAACAATTTGAATCATTATCTCTCTCTAGGCTGCCATAATACTGAACGGTCTCTGTGTGCCTTTGCGATGGCGGCCAAACCGTAGCCAAAAGTGACCATGATCCATGACTAAGAAAATTCCACTCCCTGTTTTGCCAATTCCACTGCCCATGAAAACACAGTACATAAAGCTATATAGGAAAATATCAATATTAATTATACATACAGCTGTAGCATGTATCTTTGTTAGTAATATTTACTTTAACAACACAGCGTGTCAGCACATTAGGAAACATGTTTTCAGATTCACTGACGATCAGGCGCAAGTCAATAGAGTTTTTTATCTATAGCCGAATATCACAAATCACAAGCTTGCCTCGGGGGGCTTTGCAGCACTACAGCATCCTGTCCTTAGACCCTTGCAAACAAATTCAGTAGCATTTTCAGACAAGCAGAAAACTGTCCAGAAAAGTAGTACTCATGGAATGTTGTAATACTATATATATATATATATATGTATGTGTGTACATGTATACATACATTATTTTATAAAGCATAAAACAGGGTTGTACTGCACAAAATGTGAACGAAATCCCTTGAATTACTGGATTATATATAGCTACAAACTGTAGCTGAATACCACCACATCAAGAGCTGATCTCCTTGCCGCAGCAGACATACCTATTTCACTGTGGTTATGCTGAGATGCTGCAGTTCTCGTGTTAGTCTCAACACATCTGTAAACCTCTTTCATCTTCCAATCCTCATGCGTCCTCTACATGCTGATCCTCTACATATAGATCTAACGTCGTTTACGGTCTGATCTAAAATAGTGGACAAAAGTATCTGGCACCGGCAGACTTGTTTTTGAATTCAGCATCATGAATGGTTGCAGCGGCACTGTGTGGTCCCTACTGCGCTTTGTGGCGAGGCTAAAATTGATGTGTTTGGAAACACTATCAGGTCATACTGATCCAGACATGCTTCTGCTGGCAATGACAGTAGGATCATTAGCTACACATAAAGAAGAAGAGGAATGGGTCCAGAGAGAGAGCCGGAGCTGTGAGAAGAGAGAGAGTTTGAGAAAGAATAGAAGTTAGAAATGCCAAGACTGACAGAAAAGACAGAGCATGGTAACACGCAATTGGACGGCCTGGTTGTGAGGGAGTGTTTGTAGGGTATGATGAATTGGACTGCTCAAGCTGTATTGAATTCCCTTACATCTCTGTACAGAGTAGCTCACCAGAATCACTCTGTCATCCTGGTGTGTTTCGATAGGCCAAGTGCCAGTCCAATGATAAATACTGCCATTAAACTATTCTCTTTTTTAACCTTGACCTCACTAAAACACAAAGAAACCCACTGACAAAAAGTTAACACATCACTTCAGTATCGAGAAACTCACCACTTTGCTCCATCCCTGCCACACAATCCACCCCTCTGGAATATATATATGGAGTGTTTTGACATACATCACATCAACATAGATCTTTTTCGAAGACAGGATGGCATATGCCGTAGACAGCTGAAGCAGACACACGCTTAGCCTTGTCCAGAAACACCAAATCCTTCATTCTCAACTGGCAAAAAAACACTGAAACTGGAGAGCAGAAATTATGCAGTACTCATTAAAGCCTCACCATGACTCAGTAGTGTTTTGACATCACTGGGTAAAAATAGGGTTTCTAAGCACAGGTGTCAACGCATTGAGAACAAATGGCCTGCAGCTACATTGGCCCAAATCATCTACCCATCTGGCTTTATGTGTCGGGGAACTGGTATCGTTCAATTTGTACCAACACTTCGGTTCCGACTGGTGCCACTCATTGGTTTGGTACTTTATTAATAATCCAAGTTGTATTTTAAATAATTTCATGATGTAAAAACAAGACGGTGCCACGAGGGACAGATTGCGAGCACAGCCGTCACAAACTGCAGATTTACAGATTTATGTTCTGCTCGGTCAACAGCTGTGGGGATAAACTGCTCATATTGCCTCCATTAGGTAAAAAGGCTGGGATGGGTGAAATAAAGAGGAGGAA
Organism: Regalecus glesne; assembly: GCA_900302585.1. NCBI lineage: Eukaryota > Metazoa > Chordata > Actinopteri > Lampriformes > Regalecidae > Regalecus > Regalecus glesne. The sequence goes on from OMLC01075911.1 coordinate 18,633, forward strand.
TTTCCCCCCAGGGATTAATAAAACCTTAATTTTTAATCTTAATGTTAATATGAAGGTAAACTTAAAAAGCTCTCGTAATAAAACATATACTCAAAGGCATCTCAAGCGCTCTGGTAGCTCAATGGTAGAGTGCATGCCTCGGGAACTGACGAACCGGAGGCTGCAGGTTCGCACCCACTGCAGGGTGTCAGGAGAGGCATCTGGCCTTACACCCCCAAGCTCAATCTAAGTCCATGTCCACCCCACAATGCCAGGACTAAAGGTGACCCGTAAAATAGGACCTCTCATTTCCACACAACACGTGTAAATTGGTTCCAAATATTGACCATTGTCTCTTTGATTAGTGATAATCAGGATCAGTTTCTGCCCTGGGAAACTCCTGCCAGTCAGCCCCTAGTGTATACATTCATTTGGGTGCCAGTGAAAAAATGGGTCTCTTCCCTCAGCCATGCCAAAAGCAGCCGGGCCTCCATCCCAGCTCTCTTACGTAATTTGGCTTTAGCATGATGTGACATTGCAGCGGCCCTGAAGGAAGCAAAGCTTATTCTTTGAAGATGTTAATTCGTAGCTCAGAGTTGAGGCATTACAGTATAAGCTCCCGCACGGAGAATGCTGCAGACTCTTACATCAGCAAATGGCGGTCCATCATTCTGTCGATTACAACAAAACTGATTGGGTCATGAGAAGAGGGTAATCTGTGTCTAGACAGTAGAAAATGAGCCGTTTGGATGAGACAAAGGGGAGATAGGACAGGTGTGTGTCTGTGTGTGTGTGTGTGTGCCTACGCTGTCAGCACATACGCCTTCACCTTTATCTAATCACATATTACACTCTCTCCTTGCTATCCTTGAAAACTCTGAACATCTCAAACAAAACTGACAGGTGATACAGGGGCAGTATAGCTCAAGGGGTAGGGGTTCAGTAATTAGAATATTGATGGTTCAACTCTCGGCTCCTGCAGAAAGCATGTTGAAGTGTCCTTGACCAAGATGCTAAACCCCTAACTCCTGAAGCCCTGCGATGGAACGTCGGCCTGTTGCTTCATCACCTTTCGCCCAATGAACGCTGAGATGGGCTCCAGCGTGACCCCATGACCCAATCTTGGGTAAGCGGTTGACGATGGATGGATGGACAGACACATGATACTTCCAGCTAATGAAGACTGCAATTCTTTGCTTTGTTATAAGAACATTTAACACTCGTGAAATTTACAGAGACATTTTCAATCAAATCCTTAGTCACACACTTAAGCTAGTTCTTGTCAGCATGGGCTTTGGTTCAAAACTTTCCTGTTGAGCTGAGGGCGCTCACGACTGCAGCGCTAAAGGTGACCTTGAACAACAGGTCAATTAGAGGTGGGTCTCTGGGGTGAGCACGTTTGCTCTGGAAACAACCCGAGTGAGAGAACATGGCTTAAGTGCTCAGTGTTATAACCAAGTACTGAAGCAACTAATAGGGGAGGCCAAGAGGAAAAAGGGAATCTGTCAACTTCAAACTGAAAGCCAAGTAGTTGACAGTTTCCCTTTTTGTTCTTCAGAGGACCAAATCCAACAGAAGCTTCATTCATTTGTCATTGCACATACATACAACAAAATTACATCTACAGCAACCAGAAGCCTTCAGACTGCTCACTACAGCGATAGGGGAAGGATTCCATCGAGGTGAATGGGGGTTATTTTACCACTATCACAGCCAAACACACACACACTCAGACGAAGCATGAAAGACGAATAAAGAACGGGGGAATGACAAAAGGATGATGAGGTGACAGGTGAATAGAGGAACCTGTGGCCTTTTCCTTCAAAGGAGCCATCGATGAAAAAAGCCTCTAGAGAAGACCTAGCTCTTTTTACTGAGGCGGGTCAAATCGGTGTGTTGTCATGATAATCCTCCCCTCTGACATACACCTTTCCATTCCCTAGGCGGGGGTCTGTCTGTACCGGGACAGCCATTCAAATGAGGGGTGGTTCTCTCTCGGTCCCACAGTCCCCGGTGCTCTGATTCCCTTTCAACTGATAGGGTTGGTGAGATCCATTGGTGAAAGTAGGCTAACTTATGCATGGCAAATTTAGAAACACAGGCACTATTTAGAGACCTAGCCAGTAAAAGACACACTAAAATGCTTATGTAAGATTCTGTGATGCATTCACAGGGACTGAGTAATAACAGTCCTTTGCAACAGCTTTCTACCAAACAAGTCTTCTTTACTTGATTGTAGCGTGGCATAGGAGGTAGAACGGTCATCTAGTAACCAAAGAATTGGTCATTTGATCCCCGGGCCTTGTGGGTCCAGCAGCTGCGGCTGCTCACTACTCCTATACAACAGGATGAGTTGAATGCAGAGAACAAAATGAATTTTCTGTTTGTACAATCAATTAAGCTTCTTCTTTTTAAATGTGGTTTAAAGGTTGGACACCATGACTCTTATAACATTTTCCAAGAGTGACAGAGCCACTCTCACCTGCATAACTCATGTGAAGCCTCTGTTGGGACTTTCTGCTCATGCCATAATAAAACTGGTCCGTTAGACCTTACAAAGACTTATTTTCCCAAATCAATAACCTGAACAATAGCACACTGGAGCTGGAAGGAAAACTGTCAGCGACCAAGACAGGGCCAAATGTTTGCCACAACAGCTGAAAACATCCCATTCAGGGACAGCGCTGAAATATACACATGTGAATAGTCACATTGCAATGGAAGAACTAACTGTAAGGCATGTCAAACTAAAACTCTTCTTACTTGAAAGAAAGCTGCATCTAAGTCTATATGCACCCCCGACAATATGTGGGCAAATGGTGACACGTAACAATGGAACTCTAGCATCGCAAACTGGCATAACAAACAAACAATATGATTTAGTCGGATTTACGGACTTGTTTGGACACTTGCCTTATATCCACTTCTGAAATCACCCTCATCTCTGCTGCAGCGACAAATCCTTTGCAAATGGAGCTTTTAAAGTACAAAAAAGCTGCATGTATCAAAGTTAGAATAAAGTAACCGCTTTTTATTTCTTTATATTCCAAGACATTTAAAAAAACACATCCTGATGTCGGTTTTTTACAGCCCTGGTTTCTAGGGCATCCAAAAAACATCCAGACTCAAAGACACACATCAGCCTAAATGTCTCCTTTCCTTAGCTCAGTGTCTATGACAGATCTCTGGGCTCCACAATCTCCCAGAATCTAAGCTGGACACCCAACATAGACACAATCATTATAGAGGCCCAGCAGAGGATGAACTCTCTCCATCGGCTCAGGAACTTCAACCTGCCTCAGGAGCTGCTGACTCAGTTCTAAACTGCAGCGATCCAGTCTGTCCTCTGCTCATCCATCACTATCTGGTTTGGCTTGGCCAACAAATATGACGGAGGCAGACCTCAATGGACAGGTTTTTTACCAGTTTACACTGGCCAGTGCAATTTGTTCTCAGCATTTAACCCAGCCTACTGTATAGGAGCAGTGAGTAGCTAGCATGTGGCACTTGGGGAAAAGTTAGGGATTCAGTGTCAAGGACTCCTCGAAACACTTTCTGCAGGACCAGGGATCAAAGAGGACCACCCTACCTCCTGAGCTATGTTGCCCTTAAAGTCAAATAATGCAATGACGAAACTTAAGTAAATCCTGTGAGAGGATACATGTCCTGGCCATTTACATTAAACAATCCTTATTCTATTTTGGGTCAACACTGAGTACAAACATAAAAACTTAGCATGTTTGTTGAATTCTCTGTTGTGCATACAGGCAGTCCATTTCTACACGTCACGATTTCTACAAGGTTGGATGCCTTTCCTGATACTCCATGGTGGGATCGAAACCATGGTGCCTGGTTCAACAGGTCCCAAAGCACACACTCTACCACTGTGTTACATACATTACATGGACACCAAAAAGCCAAATTTTATTTTGTTAGGTTGATTTCTTTCACTCCCTCACAGCTCTTTCATGTAAAAAAGACCTTCAACATCCGGAGAAACCACTTGTTTGAAACATCTCGCAGTGCATCTCGCGCTACCATCTTAGTCAGGTACGTCTCATGTGAGGAACATGTAGACCAAACCCTGGACATGACAAGACAGACAGTGTATCAAAGTACAGCATGGGGGTGGACAATAAACAGTAGATTATAAATGCCCTGTCATACAGCTTGGTCTCCTGGATAGATGAGAACACGAAGTACTGTCTCCACCTTCGCCCCCACATAGACGACGGCTCTCCTCTTTCTCTAAGCCCCCCCCACACACACACTTGTGCCCACCAGTGAGAGCACAGCCAAGAGTAGCAACGAGTTAACATCACTATTAGGAAAGTGAGGATAGCGGGTGATGGTGGGGGAGATGGGGGGACAGCATCTTGTTATGGACAGCCAGTGATGCACGCTAATTGGTGGTCTAGCTAACTGCAAACTGTGCGCTCTAAATAGGTATGGTAATGGCGGGTTCTAACACTAGCAGACAAGCTAGTAGCGAAACAGTGATAGTGACGGTGTGCATGTATGTGCACGTCACCGGGGGGTTCGTAGCAGAAGAGGAAGCTGTCGGATGATGAAGGGAAAAGCGTGGGGAGGAGAGGATGAAAAGAGGGTGGAATACATACTGCTGTAGAGTGTGTCTATCCAGGAGAGACGGGGCAAGCCGTGGGTACTAAGGGGCTCCATCCTCCCAGTTTCTCCTTTCTGGCTGCGCCTTTCCCCTTTCTCTCCGCCCTCCTTCACTCGCCCTCTATCTCTCTGTCTCAAACTGTGTCTTCTTCTCTCGCAGGATTCACATCCACTCCTTCTGACTTATCCTTTCTTTTAGCAGAGAAGGGAAAAAGAAACTGCCTTAATCTCCACGAACAAAAGATCAGGAAAGCCCCGGGGGGTCCGGTAAGAGGCTGAGACAGAGACACACTGACCAACGTGTCAGTGAGTGAGTGGTGTGTGACTGTGTGTGTGTGTGCATGTGCCCATGTGTGTGTGTGTGTGTATATGTGTGTGTGTGTGTGTGTGTGTATGTGTATGAAAAAGCGGCACAGACAGAGACAGAAAACAACAGGCTGG
>OMLC01075974.1:3330-18460 GCA_900302585.1 Regalecus glesne
TTAAGAGCATCACATCAGCCCCAAAATACTCTGCTGCTTGTGCTTGAGCTAGATAAATGTAGGTGCGTCACAGCAACTCCACTGCATGTGAAAAGGTAATACCAAAAGCATGATATACCTCTATTTTTTTCTCAAATGGGAGTTATCAGCACAGTGAGGTTAAAGAGGGCAAAATAAATGGAAAACACCCTTCTTTGCCTTTGGCTAGACTTCCAGTCCCTTCCTATGAGAATCAATTGTAGAAAATAGAGCAGACAGTGATTATGTGGGCCCCCAGTTGAGATTATGTCCTTGGGCTTTTCGCAGTGTACACCACTGTGGCTCCTTAAACAGCCAATTTGAAACACAAATTTCAAAACAACAGTGCTGTTCTGCCCGGGCAAATGAGAAAGTGATTGAAAATGCTTTCGTCTAAACTGATTGACAGGGCTTTGTGAAGAAAGACTTTGTGAGCGTGCGACATGGGCACTTCCTATCACTCTGACAGTATGTAAAAGCTGGGCACGTGCAATACTCTCACATTCACCATAAACAACAACATGAAATAGATCATCAATGGGGGGGGTCATTTGCATTCATATAAATGCTTCAGAGTTAGTAGATTCTATACATTTCTTGACGGACGTAAGAAAAACCCAATTTAATATTTTCATATATTGAATGTTTACTTCAAAGCATGGGCTCATTCAATTCGTCATTCATCCATTGTCAGCCGCTTATTTGAAGTTGGGTTGTGGATCTGCTGGAGCCTATCCCAGAACCTGTTGGGCGGTAAGGGCAGGAACACCCTGGACAGGTCGCCATTCCATTTCAGACCAGGCATGGCAGATAAAGGCTGGATAGCCTTCCCAATGCATCACGGTGGGTTTAAGCCTCTACCTTGCTAGTTTCTAAAGTGTGCAATCTAACTCTGAACTACCATAGCAAAGGTCATTGAAATCTACTTGGGATTTGGTGGAAATAGAAATTATAAATGTGGATATCAGAAATTCCCATACTGCACTCATCTGACTTTATGATTGCTTGTCCTAGTAATTTGTAAAACTGGAAAGCAATTCGAAAGGAATGCAGTCCTCTAAACAGAATGGGTAGCCATGGTAGAGACTTGCATGGAATAGACGATGCCGTCATGACAAAAAAGGCACGAGAAGTCCATTTAGGCATTCTCACTTCTGGCTAATTAGAAATAACATCATGTCTACTGTCATACTTCACATTCACAGTGTGGGGTATTTGAGAGACCCTCTGAAGTCTCTCCAGTCCACAACTTTAGCTCAATTTTCAGATTACTTTATTTCTCCTGTTGAGCAAATGAATGACAAAATAAATAAATGTACTAGACTTCTGACTTTTGATCAGACCCATTTGAACAGTCACAGCTGCCATTCAGCAATTAAACTGTCTAAGGCACACAATGTTCTTGAAGATGATGATTTTAAGAAATTACCATAAGAAACAAAAACTTTCTCTAACACCTCTTAAAGCATGTCAGTGAAATTTAATTTATGCTGCACAGACTATCTGGTTGGCTCATGGCCAGAAAATGTATTTTTATGTATTAATTTACTCTTCAGCGACTCAGATGCTTCATTGACTTCGCATTGAGATAACTAAAATACCTCTCGTTTACTTGGATGAGCAGTTTACTCAAATCTCTGTGAAACAGCCAAATGTCAAACAATAACACACGGATCTTTTCATGATCAAGGGTGTGAAGGTGCCCCATCAGAAGAAAAACACGGGTTTTGCCTCACTCAACGTTGAATTCATTAACAGTATGAAGGAACTAATGCAACATGTATTCCTTGGGTCTAATTGGGGGGATAATATTCTCACCTTTCAAGTCAGCTGTATTAAATGCAGGCATCAGTGGGCTGTAGAAATGATTTACCTAAGCTGCCATGCCTCTTCTTTACCTTCCTTTTATCTGCCAACCACAGAATAATCACTATGACTAACTAGTCAAGATGAAAATGGATTTCTAGATGTCTGTCAAGATAGGATAATACATGGCGGATGGATACAATATAGGTTTACTGGCCTCAAAACTCTGAAAAAGTCGCAATGCATATATTGATCATCTGTTTTCCTTATTGCATCTATCTAGCCACAGATGAATATTCAATGACTGTTGAACTGATTCAATGATGAACTGAACTGTAATGTATGTATATAAGGAGATATATTTTCATTAGAGCATTACAATAAGTGAAATGATTGGCTTAGAATGTGAACAGAGGTGGTAATTAATTAGAAGCTAAAAAGAAAGCTTAGATCACGCATTGCAAAGAACAGTGTTGGTCAACAAAGCAAGTAAAACAAGACCTGTTGCATAGCTCAGTGGGTAGAGCGGTCGTCTGGCAATCAGAAGGTTGTAGGATCGATCCCCGGTCCTGCATATAGCATGTCGAAGTGTCCTTGAGCAAGACACTTAACCCCTAACTGCTCCCCGAGTGCCATATGTTGGCAGCTCACTGCTCCTATACAATAGGTTGGGTCAAAAATGCAGAGAAATCCAAATGTCCCCTTGCAGGACTGACAAGGGAATCATTATTATAAGGCACCCATTAATAAACTTTCTAAAATGTATAAAAGGCATCATCATGATTTGATTAAGAAAAAATTACAGCAGCAACAGTAATATGGGGAGGAGAAATGAGTTGTGATCTTCCAGACTCTGTCCCTCTCAAGTATATTTATCAATACTAAGAGCCTGACCTCTATTAGCTTCAAGCAGACCATATGGCTGAATGGTATGGATAATTGAAAGATTATTAACATTCAATTAATATGCTAGTATCACCTGCAAAGGTAGTTACAAATGGTATCAGTGTACTGTAGCTCAGAGAAAGAGCTCAATAGTGACAAGGATATACTAAAGGATAGTACAGGGGCATGTTAAATTGCTGGTCATTTCTGCTAGCAATAGGAGTAATATATAGAGTACACTGATAAGATAGTTTATGTTGGAATAAAATCATATACTTAAGTCCAAAAATATATGTAGAACACTCAAGCGGAATAGTTCCCATCAGATATTGAAAATGGATTTTGTCGTAAAGATAAGGCGGATAGGTAAAATACATAAGTAATCAGTCAGGCTGAGAAATTGCAGGTATCTCGTGATTTGATAGTACAAAGATAGTTTAGTACCATTTCAATATATATTGATATTTTTAAGATATTGTGACATTATACATATTGCAATTTGATACCATGGCTTTTTAAGACTCTTCCCTCTTGTCTACATTAAAATGTAAAAAACTGTAATAACACTATTTTCAATTCTAATGCAAATGTTCAGAGATGTGAAAACCATCACGTCAAAGCATTCCACAGCACATTAACACAGTGCTTCAACATTGCAATTTGGGGCAATTGCTGCAATATTAAACTTATTGGAATTTGCTTGATAATGCGATTTTGCAGCGAATCAAGTCCCTATCCTTAACAGTTAGCATACTTTATAGGTCTGCTGCAATCACATAATACATGAGGAGGAGTTCACGGTCTAACAGCTCTGCATTTTCAACAAGAGGGTGTCAATTAAAAAGTGTGCAGGCAGGTTATAAAAGCCTCTTGGAGCTGAGCTAAGCTGTGTGGTTTGACTCAGGGTTTTGGCTGTGGCAGCCATGCACCTCTCTGCTTTGCTCCTTTAGTGCTGTTTCTCTCTGTATCCACGTTTTGGCAGAAGTGTTTGTTAACAGAACCTCAGTCACCTGCTGACAGGACAACAGATGTGCCTGATATCCTATCTGCCAGCTAATAAAAATGTTAGCGCTTAATGGGGGAAATTCAAATTGGCAAGCTCAGCATAAAAAGACACTGGGGCTCAACACCTTGGAACAGCTATCGTGCTGTCTTATTGAGAACGTGAGGAGACTCTCTACAACAAGAAATAACTGTGCAAAGCTCACATGCTGCCTTTTTTCATATTTTGATGTCCATTTCCATAGGTCTATTTATCATTGCCTTAAATAGTAGTAAAAGAAAAGCTGGAATTATACTGTAATTTCATGCAACCTCACATTAGCAAAACCAGACAGAGGTTCAGAATCCTCAAAGTCTTCACTGTCACTTCTTGACATCAATAAAATGAGCAGCCACTTTGTTTGCCAAATACATAACTGCTATGCTGCTGGCTGCTCAATCATTCTCAAACATCCCAATATCGAAATAAAAGAAAAGAGAAATTATTCATGAACACTCAGAAATATTTTACACAATGTATTTAATTCATATTTGAATAATACTCAGAAACATTTTTATTGAAGATTTAATCTTCAATATCAGACCTCTGGAGTGTCTCTGTCTCCCACGCTCAGGTTGGATAACAGTTTGAGGCAAATCAGTTTTGACTTCAACACCATCCAATAAATGATAAGGTGCTTTTCCTAGTCTTTCATCACATCTCCCCTGCTGAACCAGTCAAATAGCTGCTGATTCAACAATTTTCTGCCCATGAAAATGATTTTAAATAAAGACTCCACAATAATTGGTCATTTCTATGGGTAAGAGATGTGAAGTGCTTAAGCACATAGTGGCCTGTTTTTCTTGTCCATTTAACTATGTTGACAAATTTCCCAAGCCAGCCACTGTATGGCATTGCAGATTGCTACACAACACCAACAGATAGCCATTTATTTCTCTCCAATGTAATTTTTAAAGTGGTGGGGGTGGGGCTGATGCATTATAGTATTGCAACATTTTGTCTGGCCATATTGTTACGATACATAGACTGAAAAGACCAATATTCTATAATACAAATAACCTGACAGGTTTTTGCACGATGCTGGTCAGTCTGTCTGCTTGATAATGCCAATGTGAAAATGACTGAAGTGAGATGGACAGAATGAAAACTTTATATTATTTCAGATAAGCAGTTGACATGAGATGACATTAAACAAATCAGATGCTGACAAAGTTTCCTTTTGAGATAATCTGCAGTTGACAAAAGTCATGGATTGCAATACATCACAATATATGTACACCAATATTCAGCTTATCAAATCTTTACAATTGTAATACATACCAATTTAAGTATTTTTGTTTCATCACCAATTTCTTATTTTAAATAATCTTTCCATCCCCAAATGGAAAAAGTGAGCCTCCCTCCCAACAAAAATTCAAAAGTTCTTGTTTGTCCCAGACCTTGATGAGGCGGATGTGTATGTGGTACAGGGGCTCTGGTCCACCTTCCTTTAAGATCTCAGTTGACCCATGTTGACTAGAAGCCTTAATGTTCTTAAGGCTCCTGACAGCATCTGGAACCTCTGTCATGGTGGGCAGTTCCCCAATGTCTTCTCTGATGGGACTCTTGGGAATGCAGCTGGCAATGTCTGGTTCAGCTGTGCTGTTGAAGTTAAGGAGTTCTGGAAGTGCTACTTCAATTTGGCATTAATGGACTCATTCTCCTTCAGCAGCTCCTGCCTATCCTTTCACCACAGGCAGTTTAAGCTGCAGTGGCTTGGACCCTGGATGGCCTTAGTAGTACTGAAAAAGCCTCTGCTATCACCCAAGTCTGTCAGTTACTGGATTTCTAGAGCCTTTTCTGTCCAACAAAAGTTCTGAAGCTCCCTTATTTGTCTCTGGAAATCCATCTTAGCTCTGGAGTGAGCCACTCTTTTAGCCTTGCATTTTTTTCTACATTTTGCCAGGCAGAAAAGCCTTTCTTTTTCTTGGAGATAAAATGTTCTATTTCTGTGTCATTCTCATAAAACCGGTCTTGGTGTTTTCAAGGATTGCACCAAAGGGTGGTTTTGCAGGTGTTGAGGATGGTGGATTTGAGCAAACGCCAGTGCTCCTCAATGTTATCCGTGTATTCTTGTTCTTGTTGGAAGGTTTCCAGAGATCTGAAGTCGCTGCTGGGTGGCAGTTTCATTCAGGCTTACAAGGTTCAGTCTTGGCCAGATATCCTTAATTTCTTTCTTGAGTTTGATGGACATTGTGGATCAGAGGAGGCAATGACCTACCCAGCAGTCATTGCCTTAGTCAGAGGCACAGGCAGGAGTACTAACCCCAACATGCTTGTCTCTTTGATTGGTTTTTATTTGATTTGCACCACATTCTGCAATCCACCTCGAGTATGCATTCCACACATGAGCAGTAGATCTTCCATGACTTAACGCAATTATAAGAAAAAAGTGCAGAAAGCACGGTACACATTTGTATTGTTTTACAGATTAATTGTAGAACTACGGGTAGCTCTACAATTACAGCTCTACCTCTTCACACAGTCTCTCTTCAAATTCAGCATCCATTTTAGTTTACAGCACATATACAGTTGGTGCCCATGTAAAACAGTGGCCCCTGCGTGGTCACAAAATCTGGCCTGCACACGGACAGCTGGGGGTATAAATCTGCTGATTGGGTAGTCCAGAAATTTAAATCACATGGATTCTAGTGGACACACAGCCATTTTACTGGAGCACCGACTGCACATTTACTGGAAACCAAAATGGGCACTGAATTTGAAGAGAGGCTATGTGAAAAGTGAAAAGTTTCATTGCTCATTTCAACGATTCATCTTCGAAACAAAGACAATCAAATGTGTGGCATGCTTTCTGTTCTTTTTATGTGATCGTACTAAGTACAGCAGGCAAAGCAGCTCTTGTTCTTCCATGTACGTTATCATTTTGATTTGATTCATAGTCCACATCCATGGAAATATGTCAGACACCACACAATACATCCAAAGTAGATATATTGTTCATGTGAGGAACACATGCTCCAGGCAGACTCCTGACTGCTATGCGTCAATGGTGTTGGCAGCTGTTCATGTGTGTGTCTGCTTGTGAGTATATTCAAGGGTTTACTGTCACACAGCCCTTATACTACCTCCCCGAAACACACATACACATACACACACAAAACAGCAATGCTCTTGACAGACAAGTGTTCATGTACCAGAGGCATTGATGTGTGACCAAGTTTTGGTCTTTTATTGTGTTCTCCGTCAGCCTGCATCCCATCAAGGCCACTGGGTGTGTCTCTGTCTTCTTGTTATTAATCGTACACATTTTGACAGCAAGTAAACATGATATTTATCTACTACGCATGGTAGATTTTGCTACACATAATAGATATAAACTGTAAGGTACGTATGTTTTTATAAAATACTGCTAATGTGAGTGAGTCATTTAATGGCAAAAAGTCTTGATGCATACAGGTAAGGGAATCACCATCAGTTCATCAACATTTTATTGAAAAAAAAAAAACGTTTGCCACTCAAACAGGTGACATCTTTAGTCTGAGCTGACTGCAAGCATCCTCACCCTTGTAAACAATGCAGTTCCATAATGACCAAAACCAAGTTAGCCATTGACTGGACATTCAGTGGTTATATACACTATTAACATAGGATTGTGGAATAGTTACAATCACAGTATTGTAAAATGGTGACCACCCCTCCCTGGTTCCATGATAGTCATTCCTTCTTTCTTTAGAGGCATCATTTTAATTCAGAGTCTTGCAGTTCCAATTGATGACAAAATGATATGGGGAAACATGAAGCTAATGACTTCCTCTTCTACTATTGGCGTATCACCCTTAATGTTCGTAAAATCTTAAATGTCTTTTTAATATATCCTCGTTAATATGAATTCTGTGAAATGGGAAGTCCTTGTTTGTATGCAGAAATAGATATTCCCACAGAGGACTTCACAGAACAATTGGATTTGATAAACTATAGTGGTAGAATAGATACCATGACGATTATTCATCTGACAAAATATAGTAGAGAAATCCCTCAAAGCTTAATCAGTTCATCTAGACGCGACATTTACTGAGAAACTTTTAATCAGTCGTTTCATCTCTCAATGGTAATGTGTACTATTGATGGACGATTGGGGAAAAGTTACAATCATAACATTGTAAGGTGGATGACAGATGTACTCTTGCCCCCCCAAGTGATGATCATTCCCTCTTCATAGCAGTCATCAACATTATAACTCTATTTAATAGTCACAGCAATTTACATATGAAACCAACTATTGTTATGCCACTGTATTGTTTACAAGGGTGGGGATACCTGCAGTCAGATGAGACTGAGGAGAACATTTATGAGTGATGAAAAATCTCTCTCAATAGTCATTGTGTCCAAATGAACTGATTCAACTTTTTGTAATTTCCTTACCTGAATTATTGAGCATGGATCAAGATATAGCATAGAAATAAAAAGAGGAAGTAGAAAGGGGGCCAAGGTAGCTCAGTAGTAAAATGCTTGCTTCGTGATCCGACAGGCCAGATGTAGCAACTTCAAACCTATCATGGGGTGTAAGGAAAGGGATCAAACCTTACCCCCCCATGCTCTAGCTATGTCTGTGTTCACGCCCACAATGTAGGGATTAATCATGACATGTATAAAAAACTGAGATCTCTTATCAAGATATAACATAGAAATGTCATAGGAATCCAAACAGCGATGTATCATGATTGAAGACTTCTATTTTCTTATTGAATGGTCTTTTTTATTATGTTCCTCTGTCTAGAGAACATGCTCAAATAATCTTAAAATACTATTTAATTTCCTTAAATATCATGTGATGTAAACAAACATGTACTAACATACAAAAAGGGGTAATTTTAGTGTCAGTCTAGTCTTCAATGCAACATCTTGTCTGTGCAATAAATGAGGGGGTCCTACTTCAAGGGTCAACCCTGAACAATGCAACTGTCTTCTTCCATGCAAATATTAATTTACAAGGTTTCTTATTACTCTGCTGCAATTGGCAAAATAAGGCACCAGTAATATTAAAACCACCTGTATCACAATTATTTGGAACTGTGCAAAATAATATTTAGATCTTACGTGACTGCCATGATTTTGTCATACCCGTGCATTAAAGATAGTGCATGCAAATAATGTGGTGTCCTAAAAATACTCACATGACATACAAGGGAAAAAGAGAGCAGCCGTCTCAAAATGTGAATATATAGTATTCCTGTTAAAATAGCCTATATAAAACTTCTCATTCAGTATTTGCGAACTTTCATTGGGGTCTGCCCTAACTAGGAATAGGATACAAGGAGCCCTCTAACCTTTGGTGTCAAACTCAATGTAGAATGATGGCACGCCACAATGTAGAAGGAATTATACATTAGGGAAAATGTGACAGTGACAGTATCCTTTTTTATGAGGGTACATTTTATGGTTAAGAATTCATACTACCTGCGGAATTTAAAGCTTGATCTCTTGGCTGTAAAATTTACCTGCAAAAAGGATAACCCCCTAAATGTATTCAGTAATTCATTATCCACAGGGGACACCATAACTGTTTATTAGTATGACATCTACGTTTGGGTCTTGGTTCTGTGACTTCTATTTAAACAGTCCTTGTCCATGCCAATCACAAATGCTGACTAGACAGCCTTTGAGGATATGTGCTCTTAATATGGTTTTACTATACAAAGCCTCACGAGGTCCAAGTTCAAGTCAATAGTGGTCCAAGAAACATTACAACTGTTTTGGGAGACAGCAATATTTTTTAGTCCTGTTTATAAACTTCAGCGCAGGCGAGTGAATGAAATGTTTCTACAAATTTATATGTGGACTCAGAGTCATTTAAACCAGTTAACCATCTTTTGATGTGCCATGAAACACCTACTGATATTGATATATCTATTGATATACCATTTCTCTTGTAATTCCATGATCATTCTGTTATGCTCTCTCAGTGTTGTATTCTGTAAATTGTGTTTTATTTGGTATACAAAATATCCATTGTACGCCTGTCCGTCTTGGGAGGGAGATCCCATCCTCTGTTGCTCTCCCTGTGATTTCTTCCTATTTTGTCTCCCTGTTAAAGGGTTTTTAAGGGAGTTGTTCCTTATCTGATGCGAGGGTCTAAGGACAAGATGTTGTTATTGCATAGTACACTGAGGCAAATTTGTAATTTGCGATAGCAGGCTAAACAAATATAATTGACTTGATTTGACTTCACCAAGGTAGCATTTTCTAATGTTATTCTCTCAGAGCTATTGGTCAGTATGTCCGATATAAATATATGGTGTTGATACATTTATTTAAAACAACACAATTATTAAACAGCTGTTTGCCTCAACTAAACAATTGGAGAAAACATCTGTTGTTTTTTTTTCCTTTCTTACATCTAATTCTTAAACAAGACATGCTAAAGAAGAGAGAAGTGAGGAGAAATTTGCTTATGACATGTTACACTGATAGATATTTGATCAAATCAATTAAATGCACCAAATTCAACTGCAGATGACTTCAAAAGCAGAAAAAAGTCAAATCAGCATGAACCATATCAGCTGGATATCTCAGGCAGATGCAACACAGTCGGCATCAATGAGACATACATTGGTCATACTATTGATTATTTAGAAATGTGCCAATAGCTTTCATCGCTGGAAAGCTAGAAACATAAGCCTTTCAATCGCAATCAAATGAAAAAGAAGAAAATTGAACTGAGCAAAAGATAAAGAATTATTGAAAGGCTCAATCTGCTGTATCAAAGATTTAAAAATAAGACAGACATGCTGCTACCGATGAAAATACTGATAAAGGTATGCAATTCTTCACAAAGTGGGAAGGATTTTACTGGTCTTTAATTGTATCATCACGTGTACTGATCCAGGTATCTAATAAACCTTTAAGAGTGAAATTAATGACAAGCTTACTGCAGTGTTTGACCAATTTCATAGGATCATAGACACATCCTGTATTCAGGAGGCAGACAGCCAGTAATGGCTTACACCAAGGTGTGTAGCACATAGATGATAATAATGTTGTGAATATAGAGATCAAAGTCTTTTCGCTTGGGTGATTAAGCGTCCTAACAAATGCATGTATGAAGACAGCCTTATCACCCAGGAGCACACAGAACCTTTTCCATATCTGTAGCCCTCAGCTGGCCAGGCTAGGCCTTCAATGTGCCCTGCAGCCAAATAAAACCACCACAGGCCCTGCCTCCATGGCCAGCATGGCAAGTTCATTTCACTGATGAAAGAGACAATTTCAAGTTTCCTCATTTAGGGAAAAAGTTGTCATGGGCCTTATCACAGCAGGAAATATAGTCAACAATTAAATGTCATAAAGTAATTGAATAAGTCAGGTAAATTTGACTTGTGAACACTTCACAATTACCCATATGTTCAGAATATGAATACTATTTTAGAAGTCAAGTTGATTTAATTTGTATAGTTCATTATCACAAATTTGCCTGAGTGGGCTTCACACTAATACAACACCCTGTCCTTAGACCATCACATCAGAAACAACTTTCTTAAAGAAAACTTAACAGGGAGAAAAAATAGGAAGAAACTCTACTGAGAGTAACAGAGGAGGGATATCTGTCTCAAGATGGACAGGTGTGCAATGGATGTCGTGTATATAGAATAAAACACAATTTAAAGCGTGCAACGCTGAGAGGATAATTGGATTATAATGGAACTGAGGATATATAATGATAATGATAATACTACTACTACTACTACTACTACTACTAATAATAATAATAATAATAATAATAATAATAATAAAAAGCTTACAGGACAGTGCATATTAATGAACGTCTAGAATGTAAATATTCCAGACCTTAATAAACTTCTGATCCAGTTGAACAGATTCACCTCTTTTGTGTATTCCAGACCTAGTTACTAGGCCAATTCTCCTCACGTGAAAATCATGAACATATGGACGGATGGATTGAGGAATGATGAACTTTGAAGAAGCCACAGTAACAGTAGTAGTAGGGAACAACAAATCAGGCATCGTCGCCTCAACCCAACACAGTGGTAGAAGTGAAAGAAAGACTATTTCTCTAGCAAAACCAATATGAAGTGATCTCCACTAATGAACCACTGGTAGGAAGTAATGAGCACCTTAATTACAGTGCATTTCACCTTACTTTAGCAGAAAACACTCCTCTACCATGTGTGGCTTTCTTTCCTTCATGTAAGTGGACAAATTGGCTTGACCCCTCATTATACAGCCTCCTTTGGTTTATAAATGTCTAAACCAACGTGATTAAGATCGGCCTTAGTCATTACACTAATGGATGTGCATTTTAATTAATGGCATCCTCATCTGCATTGTGTTAATTATCTAAATTACTTTGTCTTATCTATATGGCCTAATTAGTACCTAACTACAACTTTAGTGATTGTGGACAATTCCATAAGATAACTACATTCACTTCGTTTGGCTGAGGAGAAAAAACTCAGCTTTTAAGTGACTCACACTCCATCAACCAGCTGTAGCCTAGTAACTATGAGGTTATCCTTAAATTCTTTATACCTTTTCTACCTTATTTAAGCTTGTCTATGAATGCTTAAAGGAAAACTCATGCTAATTATCGAAAAAAAAAGAATACTAACTGTTCCCTTATCAGTCCCACCAGGGGAAAGTTGCGATTCCTTGCATTTGACCCATCCCAGGAGCAGTGGGCAGCCACCTGGGAAGCAGTTTATTGCTCAAGGACCCAGACAAACCTGCAACCTTCCGATCACCAGACAACCACTCTAACCACTCATCCAAAAGTCTAGTTTTTCAAGCAGAATTGATGATTTCATGAGTGCCAACATGAACACTTTTTGACAAATAGGGAGAATCCTATGGACCATTCGCATAAATGTTCTGATGCCACAGAATCCACACAAAAAGAGTAATGCTTTAAGTAATAGGATCACAGGCCATTAAATCAACATTTTTACATCATGTCCCCGCCTCAAAATATACCCAATACCGATAGAACATTTATACCTGGAATTAAAATACACCTTGGATGATCTGATCACAAGTGGTCAGCTGTAAGTACAGGTGTGAATAGACCTAATGTGTCCTGAATGCATTGAGTTCCAATCACAGGTGGCCTAGGATGCATTTGTCCACATTTTATTTGAAAATGTACAAGTATAGTTTAGACAAAGTTTTTTTTTTAATCCATCCTCCCTGGCTTGGCTCCAAATCTGCTCTCTATCATAAACTGCTCTCTTACATCTGGGTCCGGGACCAACTATTTCAAAACTGCCTTTGTTCTGCCTCTCCTCAAAATACACTCTCTCCAATTGCTATGACCACCCTACTTCCTGAGCTGGGCAAATAAAGTTTAGTTTGATAAGATATCCTTGCCAATGATTGCTGTGTGCATGTGCTAACTAATTCTACCAAACCACTCTGGCTTGCATTGAGTTTTTTGTACCCTACTACACATCAACCATTTAACCAGAATGAGAACAGAATTTAAATGGTTTAGCCTCACAGGGAAGAGGTTGAACCTCCAGAACCCACTCTTGCAATTTGGCTTGCCTGGGATATTCATGCTTCTGTTTACATCTACTAGTCCCAATCAGCCATATGACCTATTTTGATACTGGGGTTTTTTTCCACATCAGTCCAGATTGACAATGAGAAACATTTTATCAATACTCGGTGGACATTCAATATGACACATATATTATTTTTTGTACAATTTCAGGTCAATTCTTGGTTTAAGTGCATGTATGACTGTGTGACAATAATTATTATCATTTATCAAAGCTTTTAGGAAATAAATTAGTTCACTGAGAAAAAAGACCACCAAGGTTCCATTGTCAGCTATGGCTATTGTGACTAACAAAGGAGTTTTTTCAGTAACATCATGGAAGAGCTCAAAAAAGTTTATTCTTACCTGAGAGTAAACATCTCCACAGGAGAGTAGGCAGACACAGTGATGAAGGCAGAGACTGTGTCCCTCTGTCTCATGGGTGTGGCAGGCACCATTACCATGAAGTTATTATCCAGTCTATGTTCAGCCAATGGGGGAGGAGCAGGCTTTTGGTAGAGCCTAACACTGCCAATCCTTCTCAGAGGAGTGGAGGTGTAGGATCCAAACAGCCCTTCCTGGCTTGAGCGGATGAAGTTGTCTTTCCTCACCTCATCTAAGTGGCACTCCCCTGTCTCTGTTGACTGTAACATGTAGTAGAGCTCCACTGGGGTGCCCTCAGTCACATCTGGAGCCCGTTGGCGCCCTGGCACAACACTAGGTGGACTGAACCAGCTGGCTAGGGGCTCCAGTTCAGCCACGCACAATCCAAGCTCCCCTTTCAGCTGGCAAGTGCCACGTACCTCCTGGGTCTCATGGAAAGCAAACATCCGCACACAAGGCAGCTTGTCGATGGCACTGTAGTCATCCCAATCCCTGCCTGCAACATAGAACAGCACCTGGACTTTGGGCTTGGCGAGGTGAATCCTGTCATTGATGATAAAAGTCTGTACTTTCCAGTTGAAGGTAAACATAGAAGAGGCAGGAAATGTCCCGGGGCTCTGGAGAAGCTCCTCAGGGATGGACTGCTCCACAGACATAGGCCCATAGCTGGCATTAATTGAAGGTAAACTTCGAGCCTGGTAAATAAAGAAGGGTTCAGTCCGTGAAAGTAGACTAGAATTCCTCATAAAGTCCTGGTTAGCTTCTTTCAGGAAGAACGCAGACTCAGCATTGAAGACTTGGTAGTTGACAGGCAGGTACGTGGGGATGGAGGAATATCTCTGCAATCCCTCTAAGACTCTACAGTCGACTACTACGAGACAGAAGAGAAGAGCTTAATCAGTACAAACTCATCACAGAATGAGTCTTTTCCATTAAACCTTCATGTAAAAAGTTGGTTCAACAGTAAAATTTGAAAGGATAGCAAATGACAGCAATTTTAAGCGACCCAGACATGGGGGTTTTACACACACCATCTATCCCTTTTAGTTTACCCTGGCCAAATTAAATGTTAAACTACTAATAGCTGCCATAACCAATGATAGTAACAATGTAATACAGACTTTGCAAACCTACACATTAACTTGTTTACATTTTATTGATTTATTTTATTTGGCACAAAGGAAATATTAAAAGTACAACAAATAAACATAACATGGATTATGCAAAAATTTTGCTTTACGGGACAGTTAGTAGCTGATGTTTACTGTACTATCGTCAGTTGATTAGATGCAGGGATTTATATTTTATTTTATGACAAATTTACTTTACTCAACCATATTTACCAGTACTCTCAATTGATGATAAAGAAAGAGATGGCATTGTGACTAAAGCCAGTATGTTATTGTATTGCTCATATACCTTTATACCTTAACCTATGCTTTTGCCAATAAAACGATAAGACACAATTGATATATTGTATA
>OMLC01075994.1:2498-14485 GCA_900302585.1 Regalecus glesne
CAACTGTCATGCTCAGCAAATGTCCCATCAGTGACACGCTCCTGCAGATTTTAGCCTTATAACATCAGGGGGATTTGCCCCCCTCCACTGATGAGATGGTGCAGGTGCTCATCCAGGCTCTTGTCATCTCCCACCTGGACTCCTGCAACGTTCTCCTCGCTGGTGCTCCGGCCTCGGCCACCAGACCTCCGGAGCTTGTGCAGAAAGCTGCTGCTCGTCTGGTGTTCAAACACCCCGAGTTCACCCACACGACTACTCCCTGTGGCAGCTCGCATCCAGTTCAAGACCCCGGAGCTAGCCTACAGGGCAGCAATGGAACAGCTCCTTCCTTCCTCCAGGCTACGGTCAGGCCTTAAACCCCCGCCCGACCTCTCTGCTCTGCTGCCTCATGACGAGTGGTAGCCCCGCCGCTCAGAGGCACCCACGGCTGATCTACACAGTCACGGCCCTATTCTGTCCTAGCCCCGCAGTGGTGGAATGACCTCCCCACTGATGTCAGGACAGCCGAGTCACCCTCCAGGCTGAAAACCCACCTCTTTTAAAAAGCTGACTCCACCTCTTAGCTCCTGTTTACTCCCTTGCTTACTTGCACCTGCAATTACTGTTAAACAGACGGGTTTTTTAATCTGTCTTTTATCTACCTATATTTCGATTATCCATCCATCCATTCATTGTCAGATAATTGTCCAAATTCGGGTCACAGGGGAACTGGAGCGTCTCTCAGGTCTCCTTTGGTGAAAGGCGGGGTGCCCCCTGTATAGGTCACCAATCATAAGGCAGAGCAGTTAGGGGAACCGTGTCTCGCTCAAGGACACCTTGACATGCGTCTCTGCAGGTGTGGGAATCGAACCTGCATAATCAGGGGTGGCATAGCTCAGTGGGTAGAATGGTCGTCTTGCAATTGGAAGGTTACAGGTTTGATCCCCGGTCCTGCAGAAATCAAGTCAAGGTGTCCTTGAGCAAGACACTGAGCCCCTAACTGCTTCCTGAATGTCACATGGTGGCAGTTCACTGCTCTTATACAACAGGATGGGTTAAAATGCAGAGATTTCCAAATTTCCCCTTGTGGGACTGATAAGGGAATCCATTTATTTATTCATATCTGTTATTTACAAAGTAGATGAGTGGGTCTCATTCTGGACTCTTTTTTTAAGCCTACATCCAGACGACCTGATTTGACTTCTTCGACCGAACGGTGCATTGTTTTGTAGCAGCCACTGTGATACACGCAAGGCATGAGAGTGCAGTGCCTTGTGATCAGGGTCTGAATTGCTTTTTTCTAATATTAACCTGAAATGGCTTTGAACTCAAAAGCTCTACTTCAGACTCCAGCTAGGGAGAGCAATAGTGACCCTGATGATAAATATTGTCGAGGCTTCATAACAAGGTAGGATTCACAATGGCACTAACAGTAGAGGTAGTCAAGTAGTAGATTGACAGTGTGATTATAGATGGCAAATACTATTTATACTCTATTGGATGACGGTGGCACATTTAAGAAGGGACGGTATGCAGCTGGTCAATGGGTTCATTAACTACAGTGGTAGAAACTGTGGACAATATTTTAAAAGACACTTTTTTTTTAATATATACGTATATAAAATGTTTTGTTTGGCTAAACAGCCGCCCCCCCAAAAAAAAGGCCAGGTTTATTATTTATGCTTTACTAAGGGCAATAGTAGCTTAGTGGTGAGCGCTCATTACAGGGGCTGAGACAGAGACAGTCGGTTTTGATCCACCAGGGGGCGTCAGGATCAGGAACTGATGAGCCAGAGACAGTCGGTTTGAATCCACCAGGGGGCGTCAGGATCAGGAACTGATGAGCCAGAGACAGTCGGTTTGAATCCACCAGGGGGCGTCAGGATCAGGAACTGATGAGCCAGAGACAGTCGGTTTGAATCCACCAGGGGGCGTCAGGATCAGGGACTGATGAGCCAGAGACAGCCGGTTTGAATCCACCAGGGGGCGTGAAGAACTGTATCCGGCCCTAATGCCTCCGAGCTGTGTGCCCAGTCCCACAACGTGGAGACTAATCATAACACATAAAATAAGTGCTGGTATTCTTTGGGCTTTACCAAGGAATAAACCGGTGTACAGTAGACTTCGAAATATACTTATATTGACCCACTGTAATAACAATTTCTCAAGATATAGCTGGCTGCAGACCACATGGTGGAGCAGGGGGGTGAGGATGTCCTCTGTGGGCAGAAGAAGTCACATGCATTATTCTGTGGGGACGGAAGTGAACATTTTATGACCGAAAATGTGACCAGCGTGTTTCAAAATGTTCGTAGAAATGTCAAATAGAAAAGGTACCAGCCATAGCCTACAACCATTCTTAGCATGTGAGCAATAACTTTAAAACTTTATTAGGAGGATGGCATTGGACATTAAATTTGATGTTGGTCTTGACGACGAGGCTAGCATGGTTTGCCCGATGTACAATGAATGTGCTGTTTGTGAGGGTGGAGATACCCAGTCAGCTGACACTGAGGAGGCCATTAGGATGAGTGATGGAGCATTTCTCCAAAAAGATCCATCCAGATAAGCTTGTTCAACTTTCTGCGGTTTCCTTGCCTGGATTTGGAGCTGCCATCTTTTCAACAAGCCCAAACTGGAAACCCTTATGCCAAGTCAACATTTCATTACTCACCCTTGATGTTTCACTTCTAACTGAGCCTCCCATTCGACCTCGCTACTGTCCATTTGCTCTCTCAAACGACTCATGAAAGTTAGTCCACAACCATCTGAAACAAATCAATAAATCAATCAAATGTAGAATGATGGTGACATCCAGAGGTTGTTCATAACACTGAAGACCTGCTTCACATGTTCATTGCTCAGAGGAATTAAAAGAGAATGTTTAAAGGTTCTGATGAGGTTTGGTGAGTCACATCCTTAAAAGAATGAAACCCATTTCTTGTCCATGGACATTTCACTATTTGGATCCAGGCTCGAACGTAGTCACCGAAAAGCTGTCCCCCATCAACACAGTCAACTTTGAGTTTATCCTGAATGTCTGATAACAAACTGAAGGAGAAATCCTCCTGGGAGCTGAGCTTTAGTACAAAAGCACATTGAATATGGAGTCTGGTCCAAAATCAAAGCCGTCTCTTAAAGGAACTTCTGCTTCTCTGTTAGACATCAGCTGCATTGTTCTTGAACAAGTCTTGTTGGCTTGATGGAGCTATTTTGAGGGCTTGGGTCCGTTCGAATTAAACAAGAAACAAAATAAAAGCAGCTATGTGCGTCTTCAGATTGCAGACATAGTTCCTCATGCTGAAGACCGCTGAGGCTTTTTTTTTTGTCCTCAGCCTCAAGCATGGCTGGCTGAGACACTCTTATGAAGCTGTGCACAAAGAAGATGTAACATTCAGGAAGTAGAAAGCTCTGTCCGGTCCAGTCCTCCATCTTGGGATTTTACGAAACCTCATGATAGCTTTGAACAGTTTTCCTCTCCTTTTTAAATGAAATACACCTTCACTGCTGGCTAGTTCTGAAGAAGCCTCTCTATTGCTGCAAAACAGGGAGAGCCACCTGGTGGGGACATGACTCAGGACCTCAAGATTTCTCATGTGGAGAAATTCAAAGCAGGACTTCAGCTCCAACATGTGTTGCACTACAAGAACACTCGTTTGTACATGTTAATAACAAACGGCTCGACATCATAAGAGTTCCTTGCGGCCATGCTTCGCAGCATTGTCGAGTAAATGCCAACTGTAGCCCGGAGGCGAAAGACTGGAATTCATTTTTCTCAAATTAGTGAATGCAGAGGGATTTCTTCCCGGATACACCGCAGCACTGCCTGCGAACGTCTTCTGCAGTTCTTCTGTTTTTACTGAGTAAGAACTTCGACAGATGTTTGTTGAGAATGCCAGTTATGTTTATGTTAATCTGAAGTTTGATGAACTCTCATCGCAGGGACACTGTCATGCTTCAATGGTGAATGAGGAACAGTGTATTTTGTATTTAGCAGAGGTGGAATTTTCTTAGATCGTTTGTAATCCGGGCCAATTCTTTATTTTGAAGGCATTCTTCTCAGAAAAGAGCATCGGTTGCCTAGAGCCTGTGTGAGCACTCTGATTTGATACGTGACCTTCCTATGTCACGGAGGTTGGGTAACTAATGGCACAAACTAATTCAAAGTTAATGAAGACGTTCGGATGAGTGTTGAAACATCCACTTATGTTTTAAATTCATGTCCAGATAATCTGATTCTAATTATTTTGATATTTTGACCACCTAGTATGTTATTGAGCCAAAAATAAAGGCCTTTTGGAGATTTTTTTCTTGAACATTTTTGAATTTCCGCTTCGTTTTCGACAGATGCAACGAGTTGTGGCTCTCTTTATGATTGACCATTGCATCGAGGGATAGTAAATTATACCAAAGCCATGTTTCTCAAATGGTGGTACCTGAGCTACCCACAGGTGGTACATGAGAAGACTGATTAATAGCCTATTTAGAAAGGCCGATGTGGAATAAAAAAAATGCATAAAAAGAAAACACCATGTAAACCACCAAGATAAAACAGACAATTGATGATAACACAAATGAATTGAAACTAAGTAGTCCTGTAATCTACGTTATACAATTCATAGGTGTTTTTGACCAAATGGACTTGCTCTCCCATAACCCAGCCACTCTTGGTGCTGGTCTCACGCACTGGTAAATAGGGAGGGTTATGGCAGGAAGGGCATCCAGCATAAAACTTTTGACGAATCATATATACAGATCCCAAATCAGATTTCCATACTGGATCGGTCAAGGCCTGAGTTACCAACGACCGATACCGGTGCCATTTGCCAGCAGGGTGCCGGTGGAAATGATGCTACTGTTGGCCAAAACAAAAGGAGAGGAGGAAGAAATGGCCAGAGACAGCAGAAGAAGAGGAAGGATAGTAGGGTAGAGGTGAAGGTCAGAACTTTTAATATTGGCCCTGATTGGTGAAGGGAGAGAGCTTGCCACTATGATGGAGAGAGGAAGATAGATATACTGTGTGTGCAAGAAACAAGGGGGAAAGGGAGTAAGCCCAGGAATATTGGAGGTGGGTTCAAACTCTTTTACTACGGTGCAGATTGGAGGAACAATGGGGTGGGGATAATCCTGAAGGAAGAGTATGTCAAAGTTGTATTAGAGGTGAAGACAGTGTCAGACAGTGAGATGAGAATGAAGCTGGAGATTGATGATGTGATGAGGAATGTTATCAGTGCAAATGCCTCACAAAAGACTCCTGGGATTAGCTGGATGAAGTGATGGAGAGTGTACCCAAGGAGGAGAGAGTAATGATTGGAACAGACTTGAACAGGCATGTTGGGGAAGGGGACAGAGGTAATGAAGAGGTAATGGATAGATGTGCTGTCAAGGAGAGGAATGTGGAGGGACTGATGGGGGTAGATTTTGTGAAAAGGGTGTAAATGGCTGTGGTGAATAGATATTTCAAGAAGAGGGAAGATGACAGGGTGATGCACAAAAGTCGAAGAAAATGCACACGGATGGATTATATCTTATGCAGAAGGTGTGATCTGACATGGATTGGAGATAACACGTTTGTGACAAGGGAGGACATAGCTAGGCAGCAGAGATTAGTGTGAAGAAGATATATATCCTTGACTGCGTATGATTGGGCCATGAGGTGAAATATAAAGAGAGATGAGTAAAGGGCCAAGGACTGATCTCTGGGGTACACCACATTCAATGTCAGAACATTTTGTTGTGATATTATACCAACAGACACAATGTGTTCATCCGGAAATGTAAGGCCTGAAGCAAAGAGAGAACCGGACACACCAAGATTACAATTTATTCTGTCTATTAACATATTGTGATTAATGGTTTCAAAGACTGCACTGAGATCCAGTAGAAGAGGCGGAATCTGAGGCAGAATCTGAGACCATAGCTAATAGAAGGTCATATACTGCTCTAGCTAGAGCACTTTTAATGGAGTGACAGGCCCAAAATGCTGAAAGGTTCATATCAATAGTTTTCTCTGATGTGAGTCGAAAGTAGTTGATGCAGCTGAAGGCTGCTGGGAACAGGGTCATCCATCCAGCCATCCATCCATTGTCAACCGCTTATCCGAAATCGGGTCGCGGGGGAACTGGAGCCTATCTCCGTTCTCATTGGGCGAGAGGCGGGGTACACCCTGTATAGGTCGCCAGTCTATCAGTAAGTAATACATTAACCGTTTCTAGCATTGTGGGTCCCTGTGGGCCGGAGGTCTTTACAAAGGTTTGCTGTTAAGGGCGGTGTAATTGGTTGGTTTAGAAGCTGACGAGAGATTGGTCAAGTGACAAAAGAGATCGTTTCAAAAGATGTAAAAGCAGGACTATCAGTGAATCACTGTACAGATTTGAATTTGGTAGGACTAGAGCTGCCGGAGTAGCTGGAGTTGAACTAATTTTGCTTAAGAGCTCATCAAATAGAAAATGTCAGAAAATGTTAAGAACTCATGGGCTGTGAGTGGTGAGCAGCTAATAGATGGCTGCTTCTTGGTCAATTTATCAACAGTGTCAGAGATTATTATGGGATATTGTTATTAGCATTGAGTAAGTGAGAGAAATACGCTGCTTTCCCAGCAGCTACAGCACGCTTGATTTCAGTAGACAATCATGCCAGGAAAGGTAAAAAAAACTTCTAATGTTGATTTCACCATTTATGTTCAAGTTTCTTGCAGGCCCGTTTGATGATACCTGTCTCATCATTAAACCAGGCCGTAGCACTCCTTGGTTGTTCAGTTCTGATAGTGACAAGCGTAACTGAATCAAGGAGACTGGAGAGGGCCACGTTTCAGTCAAAAGCTTGATTTTCAACAGTCAGTCGCTGCAGTGAAAGGAGCCAAGACCTCATGATGGAGCAACATCGGATGGACCGATGTGGTGAGTGGCCATAACATCTTTGCTGACATATACAGGACAGGCAATGATGCTTCAGATTTAATGAGAAAGTGATCTGACATGGCAGATATACTTAGTGAGAGATTCAGATCAGAGACAGCTCTCCCTTTAGATAAAACCAAATCAGTGGCGTTTCCACGACAGTGGGTTGACCCTTGAGATCACTGAGTGAGCCAAAAGGTATCAACAAGGCCCAGAAGTGCGTTGCCCAGAGCAGTGGTTCTCAACCTTATTATGGTTACCGTACCACCAGTCACATTTGGCTCAACCTGAAGTACAACCTCAGTATGACATTAATCACTTTTATTCATTATTTTTATTTTGAGGAATAAGCGATAATTGTGTATTGTAAAAAAAAAACTTTTTTATTAACTTAGAATAATGATAATATTACAAGAGTGTCAAAAAATGTCTGAATTTGATAATGTTGATTACAGCACTACTTATTTCAATGTGGCTAGTTTTAATTAATTTGTATCGACTTTAGTTTGTTTTATCTACGTGGTTTACATGTTTTCATTTTATTTAAATGTATTCACCTTTTTTATTGTACATTAGCCTTCTTAAATAGGCTTATGGCTTAGCGGGTAGAACACTTGCCTGGGAGTCAGGCGTTTTGGGTTTTATCCTGCCACGTAGCTCGATAAATGTAAAGCTCATTGTAAAGCACTTTGATCGCTAGACTGAAAAAGTGTTATATGAGAACAAGTCTATTTACAATTTAATTAATCAATCTTCTCACGTATCCCCGTGGATCCCCGTGGATCGCTCACATATCATCAGAAGGATGTTTACCCCGGTTGAGACCCACTGAGTTAGAGGATCATCAGCTTTATTCAAATAGATATTGAAATTGCCAAGGATCGGAACATCATCAGAATGGGTGACAAGATCTGAGACAAATTCACCCAGTTCTTAAAGAAATAGTGAATAAGGGTCGGGTTGTCTTGACTTCAAAAGATTGGAATTTAGTTTTGAAGTTCAGAAGATGTTATAATCCATCCATCTATCCATCGTAAACCACTTATCCGAAATCAGGTCGCGGGGGAACTGGAGCCTATCTCCGTTCTCATTGGGTGAGAGGCGGGGTACACCCTGTATAGGTCGCCAGTCTATCACAGGGCAGAGCAGTTAGGGGAACAGTGTCTTGGTCAAGGACACCTCAACACGCTTCTCTGCAGGACTGGGGATCAAACCTGCAACCTTCCGATCGCCAGGCAACCGCTCTACCCACTGAGCCATGCCGCCCCTATAACAAGTTATAATGAAAGTAGGATTTTTACATCAACGTGTGCTTGTACACCCCATGCATGTTTATTTGCTTGGGGTATATGGGCACAACTATGGTCAGGTGGGGAAGCTTCGGAAGAAAATCATTTGGCTTCAGCCATGTTTCACAGAACCCATCATATCCAGACTATGTTCAAAAATCAGATCATGTATTAGCAAGGCTTTGGTAGACAGTGATTTGCTGTCCATGAGACCAAATTTAAGCATCTTGTTGTAACGACCAGTAGTAGTAGTTGTAGGGGGAACTTCAGAGCTACCGATAGAGGAATCCATTTTTATAGATCACAATTAATCCCCACAAGAGTTAGATATACTTTATACATTAAATATATTATTTTATTTTTGTGAACTTGTTCATTTCTTTCATGTTACTAGCAGGGGCTTATTGGGCAGAGTGGTCACCTGATGATCTGAAGGTTCCAGGTTTGATCCTGGCACGTGCGAAGAATTGCGTCAAAGTGACCGTGAGCAAGATGCTGTTCATCTAATTAAATATGAAACCATCCTCAACTGTGTTCTTTATAAGGGTGGGGATGCTGCAGTCAGCTCAGACTGAAGATGTCCCTGTTTGAATGAAAAAAAAATCGAAATACAACTTCTTATCCAGTTAAACTGATTCACCTTTTTGTGATCTCATTCTAAAGTTGAAGTACATGAAATTAGCAAAGCAAAGGCAAGCGAAAAGGGAAGCTACAAGAAAGAGAGCCAGATACCCGGTGAGAGAAAAAACGGTTGAGTATGAAGCTGTATGTGGCTGTAAGTATGAACACAAAGAAAATACACTGCATTTGGAAAAACATGCAAAAAACATAAATGATAATAATTGGGAAAATGTGCAGAGCAGACAGTCAACCTAAACATCGACAAACACTCATGACAGCAATGACTTGTTCACTGGGACGACAGACATCAAAGCCAATGAAACTGCACAAAGTGATCAAGACGGAATATTTTTATAGTAAATAAACGGAAGGTAACATTACAATTGGAGCTGACTACATTTTTCCTGTCTGCCAAAGCTGTTCATATATTAGGTCTCAAAAGCAGGTTCCGTGAATCCAGCTGTAAACTCGTACTACATTCAAACCACCAGATGTCGCCATTGGGCAAAAAGAAAATCACTGACATGTCAGTACATGTGGAGGAAGAGAGATCAATGCTGTGTACATCGAAAACACCTACTGGAAGGTAGAACCTGCAACCTTCCGATTGCCAGATGACCGCTCTACTCACGAGCTATTCCACCTCAATAGTTAGAGTTAGTAGGAATAGTAACAGTAATAGTTATAATGTCTCGATGCATGCTCAATAATCCAGGTATGGAAATC
Source organism: Regalecus glesne (assembly GCA_900302585.1). NCBI lineage: Eukaryota > Metazoa > Chordata > Actinopteri > Lampriformes > Regalecidae > Regalecus > Regalecus glesne. Next base: position 12,013 of record OMLC01075994.1, read on the forward strand.
ACAAAAAGAGGTGAATCAGTTCAACTGGATCAGAAGTTTTTTCTGATCCAGTTGAACTGATTCACCTCTTTTTGTGAGTAATAGTTATAGTAATAGTAATAATAATATATCATTCCCGCAAGGGGAAATATGGATTTCTCTGTATTTTTGACTAATCCAGAGATTTGTATAGGATCAGTGACCACAACCTATTGCATAGGTTGTGGTCACTGATCCTATACAATACGATGCTTTAAATGCAGAGAACACTTGGTAGCATTGATGGTAATCCTTTTATAGAGCAGTGCCAGCTAATTAATAGTTAGAATGTAAATATGCCAGATTTAGCCACCAGGCAAATTTTGATCTATCTTTCCAAGCAGTTTGGGATTCAGTGTCTTGCTCCGGGACACTTCGACATGCATTCTAAAGGAACCGGGGAACAAACCACCAATTTCATGATCACTAGATGACCGCCATGCCTCCTGAGCTATGCCGCCAATAAGACTATTTTAACTATTCTATCCATCTTTATTCGAGGGGCATCTTACAATGTGGTCATTTTTGGACAATAGTCCCCCTGAATGTTCACACGAACAACAAACTGGACTGGACTGACCATTCAGTTGTGCTGTGTAAGAAGGGCCAGACTGTATCTACTGAAGAGACTGAAGTCTTTTGGAGTGCAGGTGACACTCCCCAAGACATTTGATGACACCAGCCATCTTTTATGGAGTGGTCTGCTGGAGCAGCAGCATCTCAGCTGCAAACAGGAAGAGACGTGATGAACTGATCAAGAGAGCTAGCTCTGTCCTGGGATAACCCCTCAACACTATGGAGTGTGGGGGAAATCTGAAAATAAATCTGAGTCTGGAGATGGATGTCGGCCATGATGTTTAACAGGGTTCCTGCAGGAAGGGACAAACCTACCGAGTGCAGAGCACTCTTGTGAAATCTGCCCCCAAAGCAATGTGTGGGGTTGTCTTTTATCATCATTTGTTGAATGTGTGAGTCTGTCCTGTGTTATCCGTTGGGTGTCTCACACCAGGTTGTGAACACGTGTTGATCAACAGGGCGATCGAGCAGAAGTGGGACACAAAAGGGAAGTTGCAGGAGGCTGCTGAATGGATGACACGCAGGATTGGTCAACACGAGAGAAGTGTTGAGGTGCTACCTACGGCATGGCAAGCAGGGCTGAATACAAATGCAGGGGACAACAAAGAAGCTGTAGCAAGCAGGCACATGCAAAGGGGGGAGCTAGGGGGGGCTTCAGCCCCTGCCCCTTTGCCCTGAATACTGAAAGTGCCTCTTTGAGTGACCATTTAAAATTTCAATATAGAATAAAATGATCCCTGAACATTCAAAAAAAACAATGTGTTTAATAATAATATGGTGTGGATAAGGGTCGCTGTGATTCAATATATCAATAACGTTTTCATGGATACAATGGGGCAAAATATACCCCTTTTTAAATTGTGAGCCCCTGCCCTTCAAAAGGTCTCTGCAGAGCCCTGGTAGTAAGACATTGTGCACTGTGTGCCAGGTTGTCTGTGTGCTGTCTGCCAAGTTACAGGGGACTGTGTTTTTCCTATTACAGGAGGTAATGGGAGAAAGGAGGATGATGGTTAAGCGGAAGGAAGGAATATATATAAAGGAGTATATTCTCTTCTCTTCTCTTCTCTTCTCCTCTCTTCTCTTCTCTTCTCTTCTCTTCTCTTCTCTTCTCTTCTCCTCTCCTCTCTTCTCTTCTCTTCTCTTCTCTTCTCTTCTCTTCTCTTCTCTTTTCGTCCAGTGCAGAACTCAGAGGGTTTGTAGAGGACGGGGAGTTCAGCCGTTTCACATCCAGTCCTGGTTGTGCTCATCATACAGACGGGTAGAAGGGAATGTGCAGATAGTCAAGAAGTTGCTTGAGACATTTCAGAATAACCCTGCTGACCCTTATATGGCACACCAATGGCATGTGTATGGCTGTCACCTGCAAAGCTGCGGGTGGAGCATCGGTTGAAGACAAAACCGCTGTTCTCCACTTCACAACTCAAGTCTGAAAGAGCATTCAGTCTGCACCGACAGCTGACAGAAAAGCATGCAACAAAAAAAACAAAAAAACCCGAATATCATTGTCGTGTAAAACGCCGGCCTTAGCTGCATGTTGGGGAAAATGTGCAGATGCAGTGCGGACACGTGTAAATAAAAATAAATGATTCCCTTATCAGGGAATCATTCCGCAAGGGGAAATTTGGATTTCTCTGCATTTTTGACCCAACCTATTGTATAGGAGCAGTGAGCTGCCAACATATGGCGCTCAGGGAGCAGTTAGGGGTTAAGTGTCTTGCTCAAGGACACCTCAACATGCAGGACCAGGGATCGATCCTGCAGCCTTCCGATTGCCAGATGACCGCTCTACCCACTGAGCCCCAATAATGATTCATCCAGAAATGGAAAAGAAACACCCCGTATTAGACCAGACTTGCTACCACTAATTAAGAAGACTGAC
>OMLC01076192.1:1825-18678 GCA_900302585.1 Regalecus glesne
GGGCAAGGTATTGACAGAGATGGGCTGGTGTAGCTTAGGAGGCAGGGTGGCTGTCTAGCAACCGGAAGATCAGTGGTTTGATCCCCGGCCCCTGCAGAAAGCTTGTTGCAGTGTCCTTGAGAAAGACACTGAACCCTTAACAGCTCAAGGCCTGTGCTGGAGTGGTGACCTGTCTGTCACTTTTCGCCCAGTGAGAGCTGGGATAGGCTGCAGCATGACCCCGCGACCTGGCTTCAGCTGCCGATGGATGGATGGATGGATGAATACATCGATATCCGACCGGTACAGTGATGTAACAGTGGGTATCATCTGGGATGATCCCCATTGTCCAATCCCAATATCCACATTGATAATAATCCATCCATCCATCAATCCATCGGCACTGCTTATCCCAAGTCAGGTCATGGAGTCATGGCAGAGCCTATCCCAGCACTCTCATGGGGCGAAAGGTGGGAAGACACCCGGAAAGCTCGCCAGTCCATCACAGGACAGCATTAAGGGGAACGTTGACACACTTCGTTGCAGGTGCCGGGATCAAACCTGCAACCCTCTGATCGCCAGATGACCACTCTACCCACTGAGCCATGCTGCCACATTAGCGTTCTGAGATGGTTGAAGCCATTTTGATAGGTTGCTGTATCTTTTGATATGGTATTGAAAATAGTGTGTGTGTGTGTGTGTGTCCAAGTCTTCAGAGACATGGGCTGCTCACCCGTAGAGCTCAGGGTGGATATAGACTCAATGTTGTTCCACAGTGTTGACTGAGCTCCTGTCAATTTGTAATAATGTATCCATTGAAAATCACATACACACAGAGAGACACACACACAGACACAGACACACACACACACACACACACACAGTTGTAGCAAATCATCTGCTTCTATATGGTGGACACGCTCAGTCCTTCTCTGCCGCCTCCTGCTTTCAAGTCATAGGTCAAAGCCCCATCAGCATTTCACACGTTAGAGACCCATCCCTGCAGAGTGATTTATGGGGGTAACACATGTGGCAGGTTGGGTTTGCCTGGTGTGGGTTTGGGTCCAGCCACGTCCCCAGGATACGATGTGCTACCATCTGTGTTTTGTGGAGGGTGTGTCATTGTGGGCATAGCTCAGAGTATTTTGACTCCCAGGAGCCACTGAGGTAACTCCACACCCATGTCACATGACCCAGGGGCTGTCAATCAAACAGAACTGAGGTCAGTATGGACATTGTCAAAGTGAGATGACTTGGAGCAACAGTAAATTCCTCTCCATTTGGATATCAACGGGGTGGCATAGCTCAGGAGGTAGCATGGTCGACTAGTAGTCAGAGATTAGTGGTTTGATCCCCGGCCCTTGCAGAGAGCATGTCGAGGTGTCCTTGAGCAAGACCAGGAACCCTTAACGGCTCCCTGAGCACTATGTACTGGCTGCGCTCACTGCTCCTATACAATAGGATGGGTTAAAAGTAGAGAACAAAGTGTGCCAATACAACAATTCTTCAATTCTCCTTCTTCAATGTTCAGTTGAAGTCCACTCAGAAGTAGTAGCAGTAGAAGAAGAAGCATTATAACTCCTCACTAAAAGAACCTGGGATGGGATTTGAACCTGGGACCTTCTTGCTGTGAAGTAACAGTGGTAACCGCTGTGCCATCGTACCCCCCCAAAAAATAAAAATAAAAGAATAAATAAAAAAAGACATATAGGAGCAGAGTCAAGGACTTGCAACACTGGTCAGAGTCACGGCCTGGCGTGACAGGATGTGTGCTACTTGTGCCCCGGAGAAGGGCTGAATTAGGCTTTGCTCGTTTTAAGCTCTGTGCTGTTTCACATTCATTCAGTTACAAGTGTCTTGATGCATGCTCAATAACCCAGGTATGGATATCACAAAAAGAGGTGAATCAGTTCAACAGGATCAGAAGTTTATTTGGAAACGTTTCGTCACTCACCTGAAGAAGTCCCCAGGTGAGTGACGAAAGGTTTCCAAATAAACTTCTGATCCTGTTGAACTGATTCACCTCTTTTTTGGAGATTCAGTTACAAGATTTCATAAATGGGATATGTCTAGTACTGGACAGCCTCCTGTCTGGCAGTGGGTGGAAGCCAGCACTGCCACAGTCTTCTACTGTTAGATGCTGAGGAGTTGCAGAGGTCATTTGAGCAGTTTCTTCGACTTCGCTCAAGGGTACCTCGAGGGTGTAGGGGGTCATTGAGCGTTCCTCCTTCATGCCATCATTTGGCTTTTTCTGTAAGTCTCCACAGCATGGTGTTTAACCGAGCTGCCCAGATGAAGGACAGAGCGGAGCCAAACTGTCCCTCGGCTGGAGCACCTGTGTTTAGGCCATCATGATGTCAAGCATCGGATGTGATAAAATGCACTTTTCGGAGATGGCCACTCCCTGGCAGCCCCTAGCAGGAGCATTGTTTCCTCTCTGACACTCACCTCTGGGCTCAATCTATCATTCTGGCCATGGTTTTATATACCACTGCTCTGCACATGTCCCATTCAAGAGGCATTGAAGAGAGTTCACAATGTCCCCCAGCAGTGACTAAGTGAGGCACATGGAGTGTTGGCATAGCTCAGTAGGTAGGATGATCATCTAGGAATCAGAGTTTGAGGGTTTTCCTCAACTGAGTCAAGGGTCCCAGGATAGGGGGTGACATATATTGCAGTGCTCATAAAGCCGTTTGGGACTATTTTGAGATTTTGGCCTGTACAAATAAACTTGACTTGATTTAATTGAAAGTTGGCTTTTTGGCAGAACTGACCTCTACCCTGCCAAAACTAAGTAAAAGTACGCTGATCATTTCTGAGGTCTATGAACTTGAGTCTTCAGAGCACGTTCCATTTGTTGCAGTTGTCTTTATACTATAGCCAAGTGAAGGGAAATCAAATCTGGAGCTAATAATTACTTAATGGGATTAACACCAAAGAAATAATAGTGGAATTACATCTGGGAATATGCCTGTGTGTGTGTGTGTGTGTGTGTGTCACTGTCTGCTCTATGGTGAGGTCACTGCTGTTAGAAGACAGGGTCGTGATGATGGACCAAAATAAAATCAGGACTTCTTTGGCTCAAGTTCCTAGTGCTCATTTCAGCACTTAAATGAAAACACATACACAGCCAGGGAGCACTGCCAGTCAGCTGTTATGTTGTGGTCAGGCGCTAAGTCTTACTCTCTATGGAGGGATAAAGAGGATATATCAGTAATATGTAGCAAAGCCCACCAGAGAATGATCCCTTAATCGAAATACTTATCATCACCTGTTGGTAAACTGTTTATTCAACACTGTCTAAAGTAAACAGCAATTCATTAGGAGGGATCATAGGCCAAAGGCAGTTCTGAGTATTGTATCTAATTCGTTTTCTGTCATTTTTTAAATGACTGATTGAGTTATCTGTGAGATCTGTCATCTGTCACTTGTTTTATTGGGAGTGTCATAGGAGTTTATGGAATGCCAAATCTCTTGCCTTTCATTGGACGTTGTCCGGCCCCCGTGACTTGCCGCCAACGCAAACCAGGAAGTGAACGATCCGCAGAAGGGCGGAACCATAACTGAGTCGGAGAAAAGAGTCAATGAGATATATAATACAACAATTAACGCCAGAGAACTGCTTTGGTTTTTCCTTAGCTTAGATTCATTGACGAACATGTGATCGGTTTGGTGATCTACTTACGTAGTGTCTGGTTGAAATTGATAAAGGAAACTTTTTAACCAGTTAGATGAGTGATCAACGAATGTTCACTTTTCTGTCGGTCCCTGGTTCCTTCAGAAAGCGTGTCTTAATCACTAAAAAACAAATAAACATGAGAAAATAAAACTCCATAACTGCGGGTAGATATATAACAAATTATAAAACATGAGATTCAATTGAGGGCAAACGTGCTGATGTAAACACTGGCAGTCCAGTTGGTAAAGAAAGATAAGGACCAAAAAATGAGAGCTGATAGGACTCACGGAACAGGTCATGGTAAATAAAATAGCGCCCCCTTTTGGTAGTTAAGTGATGAAAACAAGAAGGATCGGAGGAAAAATTGTCCTTCATTCTTTATAGCAGACCAAGCCTTAAATATGGTGAACACAGATATTTTGGTCACATCAACAGGAATGATTAATGTGATGACTGTGATGTACAGCACCCAGTGTTGGAAACTGCATGCAAAAGTCAGTACGGCGGTGCGCAAACTTCAAATCTATGCAGATGATGTTAAAACTGCTCTGTATTACTACTCCTCTCTATTCAGGCCATTTGTGGTGCAGTTCTAGTCTGCAGGTAAGATAAGAGATAAGATAAGATAAGACCATTCATTTATTAGCCCCACAGGGAGAAATTACGGTATTACTACAGCAGGAAAGTGGAAAGGTAGCAAATAATGAGGCATTCAGAATCTTGCTCAACTTTCCAAATTGGACAAGTCCAAGTCATGTGTTTGTGACTGGTAATGTTCCCACCATTCATCCTGTGTTGAGGACTCTTAGATAAAACATTATGTCTCAATTAATTGATCTAAACATGTGATTCTAAAGGTCTTAACTGCCCCTACAGAGTGATACAAGGTCCGCATCTTATTTCTGGAAAGGTTGGAAGGGGTGTTTGTGTTAGTTTTTATCATTTGGGGACTTGTGAACTGCTTTTTGAGCTATATTTTGTGTCAATGTCTTGTGTTATATTTTATTGATTTTTATACAGACCTATGTGTCTGAATAAAGTCAGATTTTATTACTTAATGTGATGTATAACTTATTTAGGGAAACCACCTATAGGGAATGAAATAATCCAGTAATTCAAGAGATCGCAATGGAGAAAGTAATAGTTATAATTAGATATAACAGAAGGTGGGTCTTCCACGATTTTTCTTCTTCTGTTGTTTTTTTACGTTTGGGATGCGCATGCCTGCTCCACAAACCAGGGAAGAAGAATTTCTGCAACCTGCCCTAGAACCGCGATTCTGATGCTTCACATACTTCACATTTCGGTCAAGCTGACTCCATCTAGCTAACCAGACGGGTGAAGTGCGACCAAGGTATTGAACAACGAAAAACGGGGATATTCTAATGAATAAGTGAAAATGTTGTTTTTCAATGCGCAAAAGTCCGTCTGTTGGTCGTTGACAGCAGATATTTGGTTAGTGGTCGCAGTCTCGATGACGCGTGTTCATTAGCCCTGAATAGCAAACAGGGCTGATGGCTGCTTTCAGGCCCGACAACACCCGGTTATTTTACTTGTCTTTCTGCAGCATGGCAATAAATGTATGCCTGTCCCGTTAAGCTGGTTAAGTCTGCGTTTATTGAATTGTGGGTTTAAGTGACTGTTAAGCGCTTTAAATGCGTTTGCAGTACCCAAAGTGACGACCTCAAAGAAGTAAATCTACGCAACACGGCCTGGATAGCATTAGCTTATACGATGGTTTTTATGTTGTTTTGGGATCCGTTAGAATTAAAAAAATATATATAATCCATGGAGGGTTAAAATAGGTTATTATTGGACACGGGGCATGCTCTTTGGAAATAGGGTTGTTATAACTCGTTGATAAATCTGCCAACTAGTGAGTAGAAAGGCTGTTATAAGTAGGAGGTTGAAGCTTGGCTTCGGATGGACTTCGATAGTCGGTCATGCAGTGACATCGCAATATTGGTTGTTCAGATCTTTTTATATTTCAGAAGGGGGAAGGGTAGTATTTTCAGAGGGTCTTAATATAACTGCTACTGTGTAATTGATCAAAATTCAGTATGTTGATAGTCAGTTTTACAGTGTTACAACACGGTGTCATATTGTTGGGGTTGATATTAAGCAAAAAGTGTAAACTGCTTATTATTTTATCATCAGGGGTGCACATAACTGGTACGCAGGTACGCCCAGGCGACTAAATCAGGAATGTGTAATGCTACTTGTGTTGGTTACTAAGCACCTTGCGTATTTGACTGATCTAACCTTACTTACACATGTTGTTTGTGAGGTTGTCATCTACTGTCAGATGCGTCTAAAAAGCAACAGACATTACGCAGCTTCTTTGGTGTTTCACCACCAACAAAGAATCGTCAACTCGAGCCAGAGCCGAAGAAAATAAGACTTTTATCGGTAAAGTGGCTTCAAGATGTGCAGTAGCTTGAAGCTAACGATGAGCGCACTGAAATCTGATGTAAAATCGGATACTCACATCCACATGTAGCAGGCAAAACTACCTTATAAAGCCTTGAGAGAAAAAAAATCAACCAGTCTTATTTGACCAACTTGACAACAAAGTTACTTGCACCCCTGCTTATCATATCTTGTCATCTACAGATGGTCCTGAAGAAGATATTCTACAGTAAATGTTCTTAAAATTCAGGATTTTGGCAATCAGTTATGCAATGTGACACCATGGTGACAGATTGTTGAGACTTTTTAATATTTAGAAAGGATAACCTTGGTAAGTAAGCAGAGAGTACAATAACATTATTTGATAATTTGATTATTTATTGTCTAACATGCCATATTTTGTTATTCGGGGTTGTTTAGAATAATGTTTTCACATTCTGAAATACAATCCATAAAAAAGCTAACTGGACAGTCACTGTTTATTTCTGTTTTTCTACCTAGGATGTATTCCTTATAGAATACTATTTTGAAAATGACTGAACAGAGCTCCCTAAAGGCGATACCATCGCTTTTATGGTGGAATAGAAAGTTCAAATAAAAAGCTATTGAATAAATGGGAAATAGACTCATTCATATAGAGCGCTATTCTAGTCTAGCAGAGCCACTCTAAACACACCCCAAGTTCCCCCCATGTGTTAAGTTGTCATTTGGTACAAGTGTCTTTGTGACTGATTAGTTCTCAAAAAGGATATGAAGAATGCAAATACGATCCACTTGTTTTCTTCTATCCATCCATCCGTCCATCCATCGTCAACTGCTTTTCCAAAGTCAGGTCACCAGTCCATCACAGGGCAGAGCAGTAAGGGGAACAGTGTCTTGTTTAAGGAGACTTCAACATGTGTCTCTGCAAGTCCTGGGATTGAACCTGCAACCTTTTGATTTTCAGACTACCACTCTACCCAATGAGCTATGCTGCCCCCACTTTTTTCATGTAACTGTTTAATACGAGTCACAAAAAAGAGGTGCATCAATTCAACTGGATGAGAAGTTTATTTGGAAACGTTTCGTCACTCGCCCGGTGACTTCTTCAGTCTGACTGAAGAAGTCACCAGTCACTGATTCCCCAGTTGAACTGATTCACCTCTTTTTTGTGATTTCCATACCTGGATTATTGGGCATGAATCAAGACATGTTTAATACTAGGTTTAATGAAAGTTCATAGTTGAGAAATTTTGATCAATTTACTGATTTTATGTTTTTTAGTTACTCTTTGAGGTTTTCTGACACCGATAGGTGCAAGTGTACTGTCTGCATCAATTAATACGGTGGAGCATGCCTTTGACTTTCCCTTGTAAAATACCTCCACTTTCAAAATCAAGTAATTTCCCCAATAAAGTACCCAAAATTCATTATAGACTGGGATGAACTTATTGGAAAATTTGCTAGACATCAAACCAGACCATGATGACATTTGTGCAGTCAAAGCCAACGTTTCGCAAAGAACCAAATCATTTTATCAGTTCATTTACCAAGCCCCCCTCATCCTCAGAGATTAGTTATCCATCTGTGTAGTGTCGAAGAAAGTCTGCAGATATGGTGTAGGAATGCATGATGTTGGAATTATTGCAGATATTTTTCAGCTCATTTTGGCAATTGTGAATGTATGCACGTTTTTCGGGTTTTATTTTCTCATATCTGGATAGAGTGTTACTTTTGATCATCAACCCATGTGACTAATTTAGTTAACTTTGTGTGGCCTTAAGGCTATTATCATACTTACCTGAAGTGGATTAGGCAACAATATATGAACTACAAGCTAGAGAGTGGAAAACTGCATTTCTCTGCCTGTATTTGATCCACTGTTTCAGAAGATTGCTTGTTTAACACCTTTGCATGCAAAGGACTTGTTACACTTGTGGTAACGAGCATTGGCAGCACAGCGTCTACTCTAGTGAAGTGTATGACCTTTGGTGGGTTAGTTCTTGCTTTGCCTTTGTCATGAAGAGCAGGCTTGTTGGTCTTTGTGTGTATGCGCATGAGAGAGTGAGAGTGAGAGAGAGTGAGAGTGAGAGAGTGAGAGAGAGAGAGGGGAGGGGGGAGAGAAAGAGCTTACTTCTGTATTGTGAATGGCAAAAAAATGTATCATAGCAAATGTCTTAAGGTTGTAGGTTTGATCCCATTGCAAGGCATCAGCAAAAGGTGTCCTGCCTTAATCCCCATAATCACTAAATGTGAGGCATACATTGTAAAGTATCTTGAATGTTTTTGCTAGACTAGAAAAGTGCTACATAAATATGAGTCAATTTGGCTTCTATCAAAAGCAGCAGTTAAATCAAGCTGGCCCAACATATAGTGGTTGCTATTATTAGCTTGCATGAAGATGTCCTTTGTCACTTATTAGTACTGTTTCGGTACTCTGTAGATTGCAAAAACTGAATTGAAATTTGTTGAAGATATTGTCGTGCAATGAACTCGAGGAGTTGTTGTGCAATAATTTTGAGATGGATGGAAGTTTTGAAATAGATCTGTGGTGATTTGGTGGGGTTGTATCAAATAGTTTGGACACTCACTATCTCCAAACCATCAGAACACAGCCAGGGATGTGAGAGAAATTAATAATGGGAGAGGAGGGTAGGCAGGACCTAAAATAATAGCAATGTTAGATTAGAATGAATATTACATTACAGGCATTTAGCAGATGCTCTTATTCAGTGACGTACATCGAGTGAGCAGTTAGGGGTTCAGTGTCTTGCTCAAGGACACCTTGACATGCTGTATGCAGGACAGGGGATCGATCCTGTAACCTTCCGAATTGCCAGACGACCGCTCTACCCACTGAGCTATGCCGCCCCAATATTATTGCTTTTTGTCAACAAAGGAGGACAAAAATGTTCATAGTCTACGGGGGAGGAGGGAGATACATTAGGATGGACAGGGCTTATAAGCTAGTCCATGGCTTAAAACAGGAACCTCGGATTATGTTTATTGTCCCTAATTAAGCCTGTAAAGTAAGGAACTCTTACCTCTGATTTGAAAATAAAAAAACACAGGAGGCTTTAACAATCATCTGAATATCTTCTCTGGGCCAACAATGTGAGTCACCCAACCCCATGAAAATGAATAGATATGTAAATTAGGGTACTCGCATACAGGCTCCAGGTAGTCCATCCATCCATCGTCAACTGCTCATCCGAAATCAGGTCGTGGGGGAACTGTAGCCTATCCCCATTCTCATTGGGCGAGAGGCAGGGTACACCCTGCATCAGTCGCCAGTCTATCAAAGGGCAGTGCAATTTGGGGAACAGTGTGTTGCTCGAGGACACCCCAACACGATTCACTGCAGGTGCGGGGATTGAACCTGTAACCCACTGAGCCATGCCGCCCCCGACTCCAGGTAATCAATGCCAAAATGGATCAAAAATATTTATTTGCTCAGTAATCCAAAAAGATATTTCAGAAAGCATTGGTAGCCCAGACCCTGTATGCAATTACCCTGATTCACATCTCTATCCCTTGTCACGGGCTTGGATGATTTTCTGTGTTGGCTCAAAGCTGATGACCACATTCCGATGAATGTTGAAACGTCTTCTTTTTTATTCTTTTTTATTTTTTTTACTATGCTTGGATGACCTAATTCAAATCATTAATTTTATTATTATTATTTTGACTGCCTGGATTGTTGAGCAAAAAAGAAAGATATTCTCACCTCTAATGTTTTGGTTGAGCATGGACAGCAGTACTTTCAGATGGAGGAGATGGGCCCTGAGTTTGGATATCTGCCACCTACAGTGCATTCTTTTGACTTGCCTTTTCAGATGACGGATATTGTCATTAATCCATAGGCAAGAGTTAGTTGACGAAAATAACCTGAAACAGATCGAGGCCCGGCTCTCCGAAATTTGGCTGCATACCAGCACAAAATGGGACCAGTACAAATCAGGCCGTGGCCTGCTCAACCTTGTTTTCAAGTTTTAATAAAATATCACTGTTACTGTATGTTGACATTTTTAACAGTAAAAGCAAGACAGATCTTTCCAAGGTCAAGTGCTCGAGATCTTGGAACTAGAAGCATTTTTATCACAGACACATGGGAGAAGTGTCTACTAGTAGCAGTAGACACTTCTCCCATGTGTGTCCCATCAGTCTTCCATTCTATCCATGTTGTCATGAACAAGTTGATATGATCTGTGCTGACTTTGAGCTTATATAGCAACTAAAAATATCTTTTTCTCTGTACGGCGTGTTGTGAGAAGGTTTAAATCTCCTGCCATTCATTTAGCTGGGCACATATAGACTGTACAACTTTGGATAAAACTGTATATCAGACAAATGCCAAATTAGCTATAAATAGCCTAATTCTGAGGAGCATATTTTTGTGCAATACTTGAGTAATTCCTAAACTGATGTATGTGGTATGTAATGTGTTGTAATGACAGAGTGCTTCAGGATTTCAATACCTTCAAATCTCTAACATCTAACCCAATAAATAACAATGTGATTTCTAACTGATATGCATTGCTCTGCTTGTCTCAAGTTGTCATTTTAAATGTAAAAAAGCAACTATTTAATACTGTCCAGAACTCTCAAAAGGCCTAAATGTTTATTTTGAAAATGATTGTTTTGAAGATGCAACAAATTGGAGCATTGTTGATTTGGTTTGTTGTCATTTTGTTATTAATCCCATTGTTTCCGCTCAACAGAATGTAGATTAAATTAATTGTACAGCCTGTCACTTCTTGTTTAACTGCTTTGACCTTTTTTTTCTCTTTCTTTACCTGTGCTCTAAAGCGTTTTTCCTGCTTTGGTGAGCAAGAAGTGCTCTGAAACAAATGGCTGAGCTGGACGATGTAATAAAGCTAGGACATACTGGACCAATATGTTATGTTGGTCATCATATTCCATGATGATGATGATGGTGATTTCATGCTTCTCAAATGCTGAGATCCAGTCTTACTGATTAACAGTTTTTCCCTTTTTTGTTTGCTAACTCTTTCAGCTTTGCGTTGCTAGTGGACCGTTGTGCACCTTCTCCTGCTCCCAGGCCCCTAACAGGTCCACTGATTGGAGGGCTTACTGGGAGCTCACTCCTGATTGGCCAGCAGGCTGTTTCGCTGCAGCTGGCTCAGATAAAAGCTCAGCTCGCTCTCGCGCAAATAAACAACTTCATCGTCGCTGGCAACCGAGCTGTTGCCTCGACTACCAACTCTAACCCTTCTACCCCTTTTATACCAACACCTTCTCCTACTGCTGTAGCCATCAATCTCATTAACTTTTTGAAGGTTGCTAACACAATGGCCCATCCTCTGTACAACCCTTATGCTTCAGTAACGCAGAGATCTGTACAGGGGCAGTATGGACTCTCCAGTACTAAGGGAGAAAGAGAGACTGCAGGGATGGACACTCTCGGGGCCTCCAGGTATTTGGGCCCCGGGTCAAGCCAAATATCATCAAGGAGTAATTCTGGGACCTCCAGTAATTCCGGGGAGCTGAAGTCTTCTTCAATGTGTTCTCAGTCAATGGCCTACAGGACCGGACAGAGTACATCTACGTTTCCTACAGAAATGGAACGCATCATAGACAGTCACATCAGCCGAGCGAGAGAGGAGGTTACACTCCTTAGCCAGTCAAAGCAGCAGAAAGAGCTGCAGGCCACACACCAGGACTCTTTTCTAAAGAAGACCTCCAGTGATGAGATTCGCCCCTTTGCCACAGAGACAATATCCTATCATATGTCTTCTTTCTCTGCCTCCAAACAACATTTGGCTGGATGCTCAGGAGAGCAAATTGCTAGTGGCTCCTCGGACTGGTTGGAGAGTCACAAGACACCATCCAGTGTTGCTGCTTCAAATTTCTATTCATCTTCATCAGCCTCTTCAATACAAAAGACACCTTTGTCCTACTCCCAATCAACTAGCTATGTAAGTGACCGTGATGATGCCTCCAGTGCAAGACAGGATGGTATGATTTCTATTCCAGGATTAGGGGATTATTCCGAATCAAACCAGCCACACTCATCGACTGCCACCAACTCTACTCGACCTAAATATACCTCTGAATCTGCCACAGACATCCTTCAGCGCTTTGGCCTCTCTAAGGAAGACATGGAGCTCTTCTGTGCTTATCCTGATGATCAGATTACTCCAGCCAATTTACCCTTCCTACTACGTGACATCCGCAGCAAGAAGGCCAAGAGAGCAACAGCAGTCTACGAGACAGATGTGGGTCCCAAGCCATCCACTAGAGGGCGCACTAGTGGTTCTGACCATTTGGGTGTTTCTGGAGGTGTAATGAAGTATCAAGAAGTATGCCCTACCATTGGACAACAAAGTAAAGTGATTGACTATGGACATAGTAGTAAATACTCTGGAGGGTTTGGAGATGAAATAAGTGGACGTAATAGTAGCTTTGGAGCTAGCTGTGACGGTGACAGCAGGGTGGATAGCTTTTTGAGTATCAGTCACAACCAAGAAACTCAGCGGCAAAAAACAGGGTTGGAATCTCGCAGCATGGATTTTAGAAGTCAGAAAAGCTCTAAAAAGGATTCAAGTAATTCTTTCACTTCATTGCTGAGCGCCATCACCCCTAAAAGCCAAGATCAAATCACGCAAGCGCCAAGAAAGGAGCAGGCCAACCATCCGACCTTGAGTTCCATTCTGAAGAAAAGCACAAGCGTGAGAAACGTGGAAGACAAGACTACAGCTCCAGTGAAGGAATCTGGAGCTGGCCATCTGGAACCGACAGGGAAATCAACTCATCCATCTGGTGTTGTCACTGCAATGAAACCCAACCGCACTGGACAAGAGGTACTTGGGAGAAAAGAGGACAAAGCGACGAATGAGCAAACCCAGGGTCAAGGCTGTCATGTTGGACAGCAGCAGCAACAACAGCAGTATCAACAGCAGATGTGGCCTCCAGTTTTTGCTGTTCCTCCTCCTCCTCAGGTCCTCGGTCTCCCTGGGACTACTGCTGGCATCCAGTCAGTAATGAGTTTCCCCAGTTTTCCCACGGTTCCACCTCCACTCTTCATGGGACAGATGCCCCCTTACACACCTACACTGGTGCCTACCCAGCCACCACCAGAGAATATGACCACTACTGGGAAGTTTCCAACAAGGACCATGATTAGAGACTATACAGCAGCCACACCAAGGATCTTTCCCCATACCTGTTCTCTCTGTAACACAGAATGTTCCGAAATGAAGGTGAGTAGAAGGCTGCACTGTTATTCCTCTTGGATTTGTGGGGTATTTTCTCATGTCTCCAAATGTGACCCAAGTTTCCAGAGTTAAGATTGTTAGTTTTTACTGTTTTCAATCTACTTGTGATTTATTATAGTGTTTTGTTAATAATTCATTTTGTACTGGACAGTGTGCAGAGCAAGTGATCCCTTAGAGGGCTTGTTGAACATTGAATGCATAAGTCTTACACAAGACTAAATTCTGATGTCTTCCAACAAGAAACTGCACCTAATGGTCCAAAATGTTTCTGTAAGTCCAGCCACATTTTGCTTTATCTTGTGTATATGTTTTTTCTTGTTTTTTTTTTAGATAAAAATAAAAATAGGAGTTTGTTATTTTAACCAACAGTGTGTCATTCGACTGAAAGCTGTAACAGATTCTCAATTTTTAAAATTTAGGCTGTTAAAGATCTCCGAGTGATGCTGCCCAGTGCTTGACTGAAAACTGTTGTATTTGAACAGTTTTATGTGAAATAAAAGTCAAAGTTCTATTCTTACATGTCAAGATTAGTACCCACATTGTGGGGGTGGACACTGACGTAGGAGGAAGGTTGGGATTAAGGCTGCGTGCCCTTCCTGATGCCCCACGGTGAGGTCAAACCTACAATGCCTGGTTTGTCATGTCCTGATCCACGCTCTACTCTAGAGCTACCGCAGATCCTCATGTGTGGAATAAAAACTAAAATTGTAAAATAATTCAGCACCAGAGAGAGTTTTTGTAAATGTCATAAAAGCATCAAGACAGCTCAAAACTGGTCAGCGTTGTTCCATTGGGTTTTGGAGATCATTTTCACTTTTTTTACATTTAAAAATGTACATTTTCATTTCGTATATTCAATCATATTATATTCCACTTTGATTGTTCTCCCTTTTTGAGTTTTCATCTGGTGCTGTTTGTCACTTGTATTTTCTTTTAGTCTGTTTTGATCGAATGTGGAATTATTGTGGGGAGGTGGAGTCGTGATCAGGTTTCTCAGTGTATCATGTTAAATGTGGATAATGCATTTCGTAAAAGTGATGCTAATATGCCAGTGAAGGACCTTTCAGTAATTTACTCCATCTTCACCTCTTGGATTTTTTGGCTGTCTTGTTTTTTTTTTCATTTAGTCACAAAAGTTTGTTCAAAGAAAAACCCTTTGTGTTGAACATTGTCCATAAGTTTTGTTAAATTCACAAGCAAACCACCATCCTACCACCTTTGTGTTAATATGATTTCGAAAGAGACTTTTGTCACAATCCCACACTTCCCAGCGAGACAGGATTAATTGGCACATACAGAAGACACTGACTGAAGAACTACACATAATAGGAACAAAAGCCCAAGAAGGACTTTTTTGCCATTTTCAAGCATAACAACGGCATGGCAACCTAAACCTTGATGGACAATGACAACTGCCTGCTGCATGTGTTCTGATGATGATGACCTGACACCTCTTTGCTGCATAACAAGATTGTTCACAGCCGATGTTCATTTCAGAATGGGGGAGGCACCGGAGAAGAAAGAAGAGGAAAGTCATCTTTTTGTCTTCAGTGTTGCTGATATTTCATATGGACCTCTTTGGACTTTTAAACATCTGTTGAAAATTAACACTTTCTGTTAAATGACGCTTGGAAAGTCACCCCTGATGGGAACCACATCTTCAGTCTCAAAGATTCCCTGATTTGTGATTAAAGTTAACCAAGTTTTCACTGATTCATGATACCGACTTTAGTATTAAGGATGATTACCGTGGTGATTGCCTGCCATAATGGTTTATTTGTGTTTCGTTACTAGGATTGGCTCACACACCAGAATACCGACCATCACATCGTGAGCTGCAAACTCCTCCGGGAAAAGTCAGTAGTCCGTTTTATTTAATTTACTTATATATTATTATTTTTCCTCATTCTTTATTATAAAGACAAAGGGCACTCTGCAGCTTTTTGTTCATATTTGATGAAGGTTTTCTCTGGGATGTTGATGAACTAGCCAGTGTGACATAGGAATGCTTTTAAAGCAAGCTGAGATCTGTCCTCTCTTAGTAGACATACTGTTTATTTTGGATCAAATGATGTAGCAAAAAACTTGGCAAAATGGGGTCTGAGTTCAGGCTTCAGCCTCTTATGACATCCTTGAAGTTATCCAGGTGTGAAATAATCCAACAATTGCCTTATAGATCCTCTTAACAAAAATACATTCACAAAAAGATAAACCTGGCCCAAAGTGATGGGGAAATTTTTTTAAATGAGAAAAAAAGTCACCCAAGGACAATAAACTGAACTACTTTTGGCTACAAACCAGCAAAAATGTTCAATATTGACTTGAGTAAGTGTTAACTTTCTAACACTGTGCCACTATTATGGAATTAAAGCTATGATGAACCACTGAAAAGACATTTATTGGAATTTTGTGTCTCCCAGGTACCCTGAGTGGGATGGTACAGAGGGACACTTATCAAGGTGAGTTCATATCCGATTAGCAAAATAAAAATTACATTAACCTTTGCTCACTGGGAAACATTGGTGACCGCAGTGATCAATAGAATATGAAAAAAAACATCATCAAAAGAAAGGCAGCAACATATTTTAACACCAGTTGAACATAATGATATACCAGAGCCACTGAATAAAATTCATGAACTGAGGTGAAAATCTTGTTAGGAAGCTTTTCCAAGCCTATTAATTTTATATGAAATAAATTTGACATGGTTTTTGACAAGGCTCCAGTTCCTCCCACGACCCGACTTCGTAATTTGTCAACAAGTGGTTGACAATAAATTGATTGATGGAGGATTTTGGACAAGGAACTTACGTACACTCAGGGATTTACTTTTTCCACATACAAGGTTATCATTACATTAACCTATGATTTTGCATACAGAGGCGTGGCAACCAAAGTTACGTCTTGGAGATTAATTTTTTTATCCAAGTGTCTCTTTTCTCCCATAGCATTGTCTCCCCTTCTGAAGATGGAAAAATCAAGTTCTCCACTTCCTCTAAGAGCTCCAAGCAAAGGCATCAGGACATCAGCCACAGAAGCCATTTCCAAGCCCGCTCTCAGTCCCGCTCTCCAAGTCCTAAGCACTACCATGGCAGCTTCACATCATCGAGTTGGACCAGCTCGCGGGGGGCCCGTTCCCGATCACCCCATAAGTCTAGACACGCCCACAGGTTTATGAAATACACAAAATAGCCAGACACTCATTCCTAAAAACACCATCACTTGGTTGTAGTTGTCTTGATGATCAGCTTGGCAGCATCACAAAAACTTATTTGAGGTGACTTATTCTGAAACTTATTCTATGTATGTTGTGTAAAAAACCCTCTTTCAGCAGCCACAGGAGCCCTTCCCAGTCCCGCTCTCCAAGTCCTCGCCGCTATCATGGCAACTTTTCATCATCAAGCAGGACATCAAGGGACTTGAGAAAGGCCCGTCAACCATCACCCCACAGCTCCAAACACTCCCGCAGGTCTGAGATACACAAACACCTCGACACTCACTCTTTTTAAAAGGGATTCACTTTAGTGCAGTCGTGTTGATGAACAGCTTGGCACCATCACAACATGACC